>JAOWAW010099718.1:0-15724 GCA_028565695.1 Nicola tetela
ACGTAAGAAAAAGTACAACAGATATGACAGGCACTTGCGCGGGCTTCTCCACACATTTGAAACGAGAGAGCCCATGGGATTTTTGCGTGGTGTTGCTCACAATTTGTCATTCAATGTTGTCGGATGAACTTAGTCTAATGCATCAGGCTTGAAACTTTTGCAATACAGTGTTGTAAAAGGAAACGTTATTATGTAATTTGATTCGATTCGGATATGATCGTGCATGTAATCTTATTAAATATGATGATTTTGTTACGTATGATGGCATGTAATGTTAAATTTACGTTATCGATTTTACTATTTGCGCCGAACCTGGCGCAGGCGCTGAAAATGGCACGCTTTAAACTGGGCTTCGACGGAAATGGTCTTCTGCGAAATGACGCATGTGGCGGAAAAAGGCATTCTGAGAAGAGTTGCCCGACGGACGGTCACGCGCTGAATAATCTTCCGACGAACGGTCGCATATTCTTCTACAAGGAGAACGAAATTCTTAAACCTCGGTATTGGCATAAAGTGCACATATTCGCGCCAATCGCACCTATCACAGAGCCTACTAGAGGGATAGAGAGATTCGTGTAAATCGCAGATATTGGCGCTAATTGTGCCGATCGCAGAGCCTCCTAGAGGGATAGAGAGATTCGTGATTGTCACACATATTCGCAACTAAGTATGGTTTGATTAGTGTGTAGTGTTGCCTCCTTTCCATTTATTTACTCACTGCAGGTGGACACACAATGGATTCAACATCTCTCTGGAAAACGCATCGACAGGAAGGTTTAAAATAACCCAAGTGTAAGCATTAAAGTCTTTGTAACTCAGCCACGCAACAAGGGCCATGAGCTTGGAGCTATAGCAGCCTAAGTACATGTTGACGTGCATTCTACTTACTAGCTGTTGCTGTTGAGCCGTGATAATTGTACCCGACTGCAGTCAGTAGGTGGTGCCCTTGATCTTATTAAATGTTTAAGTTTATATCTGGGAGAGGTAACATAGTTATATATTTTAAGTGCTCCATGTACAATGATACAGAGAGTGAATAACACCTGCAAAACGAAAACTCTTGTGAAGGACCAGATAAAATCAGAGCGCCTGTTTAGATTCAGCTGACTTATTTACAGAAGGTGATGTAAAAAATGTTTGTTTCACTTTAAAATTTGGATGCTAGACAAGGCCGTTAAGGAATTGCCAGAAGAACCCTTTCACGGTCTTATCAATCTCCGTCATATGTAAGTTTTGTATGCATGAGTGCCTCTTTCATTATTCCGAGTAATGTCCCCCTCACGTTGTTTTGTCTATCAGACGAACTGGCTCCAGGCATCCTCTCCATTAACCCCGATGCTTGAGTGGCACTCCGATCACGAAAAGGAGTACTTCGGCAAGAGTTGCTCAGCACTTGTCCAAGGAGCCGGATAACGTATTAGGAGGGGCGAACCTGCTGACAAGTGAAGAAGCCTGAATGTAATATTACATATACTTACAGTGTCTCTCCAAGTCTGTTGTATGGTTACATATGTTGGTATATATGTACAGTAAGCTGGTATGCCGATAAACGTAGTTTATACCTTTGTCCAGGCTGGAGATGTTCTTCAAATAGCGAAAGTCATTTCTAATATTAGTAGGGCCAAGCCATTGGGAGTGTGAAAAATGTTCTGGTCTCCCTGCGGAAAGTGTACTGTGTTGAATTAACTATCCGCAAAATTTCATGCTTTAAAGGGGCAGTATCACGATATTGGCAGCCATTTTAGTGTGCGACAAAAAAAATGGCGGCCTCTCTTCCTGACGTTTACTACGCGTAGACCTCATCTACCCGGCGTTGATCAACGAGATGAACATCCTGTAGAAAAGTTTCAACGGCAGGCTGTCATGTCATGGTCTTCGTGTGGTTTTGTCTCCATGTGGCCAATCATGTAGCTTGCCTGTCTACCCTTGACTTCGTTTGCGTGTTGGTTTCCAGTTTCTTCAATCTCAATGAGTACCAGACTGACTCCCATACGAGAACGACCAGCCGTAGCGGGTCCGAATCAGAACTGAAGGGATTGCAACTGGGATTGCAGGATTTCTGCTTAGAAACGCTTATGACAGCGGCGCGGAGCCATGGCCAGGGCAAAATGCTGGAAAGACTACCTCTACACGTCGATGAAATAACGTCGCGTCTTCATCGCCCTGACCAACATCCTCGTCATTAACTTCTTAGTCCGTTGTCACTGTGACGGCTAATCCACGGCCTCCCAATCTTCGATCACTGCGACTTGCAGTTTCGCTGTCGCTCGATTCAATTATCTTCCTCCGGGAGGAGCGGCATCCGTATATTGTTTCGGAGTATTACTGGAGCAGGACAACCAATTTTCTATTCGTGGCTTACCTTGTTTATGCAAGGGCGCTTCTTCTCACAAACACACGAGTTGTGACATTGCTGCCCTGCAGTCCGACAAGGACAACCACGCTTCTTTTGCCGCCCTCCCGTGCACATTGACCTGAGCAAGAGCAAGTCACCAGGGCGACTGCAGACGCCTTTTCAAATGCCCCAGAATGTATACCCTCGCAGCGAGAAGAGTCTAGGTCAAAGCTGGAATCACACATGGTAGCAGCTGTCACGACAACAACACCTAACTTATTGTTTACTACTACTACTAGTACTTGTCCCAAGCACGCTCCAGGCTCCCGACTTGCGCAGGGCTGTACTACATCTGAGATGAATGTTTTGTTTTATATTCTTCGCGTTGTTCACCGTAGACACACAAGTTACATGCGTCAGATCATGCGAATAAATGTGCCCGCAACGGGAGTCGGCGCCATTAAAATTTTGGTAAAATCACCGAATA
The DNA here is from genome assembly GCA_028565695.1 of Nicola tetela. Lineage (NCBI taxonomy): Eukaryota > Metazoa > Porifera > Calcarea > Clathrinida > Clathrinidae > Nicola > Nicola tetela. The sequence goes on from JAOWAW010099718.1 coordinate 2,823, forward strand.
GTATGACACTGCCGCTTTAACTTTAAGATGTTTAGCGAGCCAACTATGGTTTCAAAAAGGAGGGTCTCGCTTCAAATGTTGCAAATTTTATCCAAACTTTACGACTACTGAATGGCGGCTGAGGGCATGGCTTGTCCGAAGAAAAACGAGGTGTGTGCAGCACCTTGCAGTCAAGAGTTTAAATTAGTAAAACCCCACCTTGAAATATTCTTTAAGATCTTTAAAAATCCACGCTGGACGTTGTTTGGGACTGCGCTGTTTGGCGTACGAGCTTAGTGAGGCAAGGGGTCAGTTTTAAATTCAAGATACTTTGGAAGGTGTAGAGGCGCTGAGCTTGCGTCAGGGAATCAACGCCTGTAGGTGCACAGGGCTGGTGAATCCAGCGCAAGGGATAATAATAAACTTCAACTTAAGGCGAGAAAGCTTAAAGAGCCAAAAAGCCTCACATTTCGTCGAAATTGACAGTGCTACTTTTCTCCCGCAATTAAATGAAATAACTGTCCTCCTCAAACTTGGATATTCCGAATACTAGCATTTGTCACAAAAGAGGAAAGCCTTTATCCATGTTCACTCATTTACACGCAATAGACCGCAAGGGAGAGACAATACTCGGAGCTTTTGCCTTGGGCCGCTCATCATTAAATTTTGTAATCGTTTTCCTTAACCAGGAGAACATCGGAGCATATTGAGCCAAATTAACAAGAATGTTCTTCTATGGGGCACAGAGCTACATGTACACTTGGCGAGAAATGTATTCAGGCTGAAACCCCCAGATGTGACGGTATGTCACATGATTAATTCGTTATACACACGAATGCACTGGTTGTGTCACCAGATGTTCTGCCTGTAAGCAGTACTAGCATGAGCAGTGAATGAAGAAGGGTAAGACCGCCAGTTAGGACGGTAACCATGCGTAGCATACGTAAAAGTAAGTATTAAAAAATGGAAGATAATTAAATCTATGCCCAACAAAGATATGGGCTTGACCGTGACAGCAGTGTCATAGGGAATGTTGCTATGGATATTTAAGCGTTTGAATATTATTCGATTCAAACGGGCACGAACGAAGTTTTGGACGGCATTAAGAATCTTTTTGGCCTTTCGTGGAATGCAAGTGAGTGTGGTTGCGTTCATTTTAACGTGGCTGTCGTTCTATCCGTTAGCCTGCCTAAAATGACATCCCCTCTGTTTTGACACCCCCCTTTCGTTTTAGGCAAGCCACAGCTTTCCTAAAATGGCAGGCTGCAGTCAAAACAGTAAAGCCGTGCTTTACGTAAGGTGGCAGGGGGTAGACCAAAGAGTCAGGCCGTGCTTTACCTAAAATGACAGGGGGTAGTCATTTTCGAAACAGAGAGCAACACGCAACTCAACTCATCCATATCACAATCTCATGCAGCAATGTGAGATGCCCTTGATCATTGACATGGTAGAAGGACCTACTGCACTTACCCAGCACTGCAATTACATGTCGTATGGTACAGTTGCAGGAGCAAACAAGTCGCCAAAATACGCCGTTACCTTTGAAATAGTGATTTTATCACCCCTACAATTTCATACGCCTAAACAAGGGTCCGAGGCGCACAAGCCTTAAATGAATTAGGATTCTTATTATTTACACGAGGGGACAAAATTTTCCCCATGCTTTTCATCGTGCATTTTATTTTGTCTCTCTTTCGCTGCTTTTTCCTGGCAAACAACATAGTTTCTCCGGACACAAAACTAGCGAACTACAAGGTAGGTAGCTTGTCCGGACACAATACAAATGTAAACAGAAGACGGCCTTAACCTCATAAATCGTGCTGAATCGTGAAACTAGTTAACATCATGCACTATCTTCTTACTGGGTTTCCTTCAATTACTACGTCAGATTTCTCATGCCAATTGTTCACAACAGAAACATCTAATCAGTGGAAAGTGGTTAGTCCTAAGAAATGTTCCTTGTTCTGTGTTTTAAAAGATCTTTAAGTGGCAACCGCCTGATCTCTCTGCCTTCAGGGGTTTTCTCCAATCTCACCAGTTTACAGACACTGTAAGTTCTACCAGTATTGCCTTCGTGAGGCCTTTAATAGCGACCCAAGAGGTATTTTAATTGAGCGGTTATTGCACAAGTGTACATGTGTCAGTATGTGTGTATCATTTCCTTGAAGTGCAAACTGTTTGTTTGTGGCTTCCTAAAATGCATAAATCCAAAACCATGCAGTCGGGCAGGGGAGTTAGTAGTCCACGTTGTTTGCATTTGTATCTTCCAGATTAAAGTGTAAATGTGTGGATGTCAAGTTTTTTGCTTTGCACATTTAATGAACTATGATCTCCAGCTGCATGCTGGCCGTTGGTGATTTTTAGCTATATGCTATTCCTACTGTGACTGCACAGCGTGAAAATAGCTGACGTTCACAACCCCGAGGACTTGAACAGCAGGTCAGAAGTCCTAGGAGCTTTCAGCTTCTCATATTTGCAGCTCAGCCTGTTGCACGTGAATAAATCAAGAAACGACTCATCCCTGCGTGAATTTGTAACTCACTCGAACCGGTGGCGCTTCTTTCAGTGTAGCCACAGGATATTTAATCCAACTGAAGTTCAGTGAATGGAAGTTTGTGGCGTTATAATTCAGAACCTCACCAGCCTGGGCCGAATAGTGCTATACGAATTATTCAGACAGGTGGGAACACGTGCTAACTTGCGATTCCTCGTGAACATAGTGCTCAGCAACTGAGTCGGGCAAACACAGCTTCTTCAGATTAACACTTCTATCACTCACTCCGGTGCCAAGAACTATCTTCCTGATCATAGCAGGTGCAGCTGAAATGTGTCAACAAGACATGCTCGTTTATGTCTGACCTCCACGCCTTACTTGCCTACTTGTTCTAATGCATGCAGCATTCAGAATCTGCAAATGTTGCACGGAGAGTTTCCAAACTACAAGATATTTTCGATGGTGTAGAAGCGCTGAGCTTGCGTCCGGTAATCAATGTTTGTAGGTGCACAGGACTGGTGAGTCCAGCGCCAGGGATAATAATAACCCCTAAGTTAAGGCGTGCAAAAGTGAAAAAGGGTCACATTTTGTCGAAATTGGCATTTGTAAATTTTTTCTCGTAAGTAGATGAAAGAATCCCCCTTCTCAAACTTGGATATTACGAATAGTGGCATAAATAGTGGCATCGAATAAGGGCACCAATAGACCGCAAGGGAGATGCGGTATTTGGACTTTTTCCATGGGCCACATTACATCTCAGTATTAAATTTCGTAATAGTTTTCCATAGCATAGAGAACATCAGAACGTATTGAGTAAAGATAACATAAAGGGTCTTCTGCGGGACGCAGCGTGGACAAGCGCCGCATGTACAATTAGCGAGAAATGTATGCAGGTTGAAATTCCAAGATATGACGGTATGTCACATCATTAATTCGTTATACACACGAATGCCATGCTTGTGACATGAAATGTTCTACCTTTAAGCAATATTGCCATGAGCCGTGACTGAATAAACTGTAAAATCCCAAGTTGATAAAGTATTATTGAAGAGACTTAAGTGAATTTGATGGTGAAAGACAGAGAACTTTTCGGCGTCTGGCGCCTTCTTCAGCTCTGATCCTTGATAGTCTGCTGCAAAGACAACTGCTTCACCGACAAGTGCAGCACGGACAACTGCTGCACCAATAACTCCTCCACCGATAACTGCGGCACTGACAGCTGTTGCACCGACTTAGGCGGTACAGACAACTCCTGCACTGAAAACTGCTGCACCACCACCGCCTGGTATTTCGTAAATGCTGCTTTTTCTTATATAGTACATATACTAATAAACCTACAATCACAAACAGATTTTTCAGAGACAAGCGCTTTCGCAGGGGGCCCTCGGTACTCATGAGTTGCCGGGAATGTGTGCAAGCAGCAGCGTGTGCTTTGAAAGACATCCTGGTACGCAAGCATAGTGAGAGTGCAAAGCGCAATAGGCAGTATAGCATGATGTGTCTATGAAAGGGACGGGGGTCGTCTGAGAATCGTGAAAATTTGAAACTGAGAATGAGCCCGGCATTTTTGTGACTTGCATAACTGTCAGTATCTATTGTGAAATGCAGAAGTGTGAAGAAACATGAATGTAACTGTAGGACCAGTGGGTGAGCAGAATGTGGTTGCAGAGTGAGAAGGAAACTGTGCCTGAGTTTATAGTGGGGCTAGAATTACTAGAAATAGTTAGGAAAAGACCAGAGGCCAGTGTCCATGGTGGGACCGTTGCCTCAATAACCCTGAAAAATATTAGATGGATAAATGCTTGCAAGATGAAGCAGAAACCAGCAAACGTTGGAAGCTCATGTTGTCTTGCAGGTGCTCAGCAACAATGCTACTCTAATGTGTTCTGCTGTATTTCAGCCTACTACAGTTTGGAAGTGGAAAACACTTTGCATGACCAAAGCGAGTTCAATCTTCAAGGAAAGTTATGAGCAAGGTGGTATTTCTTTCCTTTTGCTCTGTAAGACATCAGCGAGTTTTACTCGCTACACCAGAGCATGGAGCTGCCAAACTATAATGAACTGCTGCTTGCAGCTTAAAATTCATGCAGGCTGTGCAGTATTTGTGACAGAAGGTCTCCTCTTTAAAACGGTGACTGAATTCAGCACGCCCTCGTATTGTTCTAGTTTTCATATCAGTTTGTGTTGCACTCCCTTCAAGTTGCAGGCTGGCAGCATCCATTCACATTCCAGCAAATGTTCAGTTTCCTGAGACTGTAGTAGTTAATTTCCTGTCAAAGGCAGAGGTTGAAATCAGAGAGCGACTTCAAACCGGTTTAGTTATTCTTGGAATATTGAGAGCAACCTTTTGCGCCTAATTGGGAGCACATCTGAGTAGTATGAGCGGTCTCAGTTTATTCTTGTATTCAGATGTTGGTTGCGTGTGATGAGATGCTTTGCCCAATCGCCCACCCAGAGAACTTTCTTAAGTTGATTTGTCTTGTGCCTTCATTAGTTAATTGGGTTCTTTCCAACCATATAGCATCTACGTGATTGATGGTATGTTGGTTTTGTAGTCGGACAAATGTGGAAAGTTTCATAGAGGTATTGGTAAAGATAAGAGCCATGTGCAATAACAGCCGTAGGTTTGTACCTGCAGAATGTCATCATGTATCCTGAAAAAGCAGACTAGCAGAAGAAACGGAGATAAGCGATGAAGCAGAGAAAGTTGTTATCTAAAAATCTCACCGGGCATACAAAAGGGATTTTACCCAAACTTACCCGGCTAAGAGTGGCACCAGGGAAGCCACAACGGGGATCTGGAGAATGTTTCGCTTATGCATGAGGCCATACAATTTCCATACACCCATACATTGGGCTTGGTAGATACATTGGTGTAAATTCATTTCGAGTTCTATTCCACCGAATTCACATGAATTTGACATGTGTGCAATCGATCGCCACGCCATACCATGACGTACAGCTAGTCAAAGCGCTGTCCCCATCATCCTTGATTCCTGCTGCTCGTAATCGAATTCGACCTTTCCATCGCATAAGTTGAATTCAATAAACTGGAATTAGGTTGAATTTGATCAGTCAAAATATGTAATCGAGCGTAGAATTCAATTGAACTATCTCAGGTGAAAATGAATTCACCGAGTGCATAAAGACACTGGTCTATTCTTGCATGTTGGCAATCTTTGCCTATCACCATGCTTGTGAAGTGCTTCAGAGAGGTATTGGCAGTATAACGTCTTGAAACTGATATTTTCTTGCTGAAGGGCTGATTTCAATACAATTAACTAATTTAGTGGTCTGTCTAAAACTCTGTATGCATGCAACCGAGAGGAGGTTGGTTTTAGGGACTAGAGTCTCGTTTCAAGGTTATTTTGAATACTAAACCATACAGACGATCACCTGAAAGAGCAGCAGAGAGTGTACATATGCACTGCCATGTGTCAGTAAGCGGGATTGATTTTTTGTCAGGCATTTATACTGGGAATTTGTTAACAGCGCCTTCAGTACTGTCTCTGGTAATGGCTGCTTTAATTTTCCTTAACAGAACGATGCAGTTGGTGACTGAGAGCAACAACAAGACCAAAAATTCATGTTGTCCCAGTCATTTGTACGGTGTGGTCTATGCTGAATCTACGAATAAAATATAGTTGCTTTTGTTAGTAATTTTGAAGAATTGACTGTAGCGCAGGAATCCAAGTAACTTGCTAATCTCCCTCATTCAAAGGCAACTGGCAAGTGTCGGTAGATAGATGCGGAAACTCCATGCCTTCTACACTACTTTCGTCCTCAAAAACTTCAGCATTGTAAAATTTCAACAAGGCGTGATTTGAGCAGCATCTGAATTTCGACACTTACCTTAGTATGAAGGTCAAATTGAATTCATTGTTGAAAGACCAATTTTTCAACATCTTATTAATTTAGGCATTAGGTTTTTGCTCCAATAATTACGGCAAATCCACAAACTGATTAGTAGCCCAGCTGTGTCGCATCATAGTAAAAATCAAAATTTCCCCTCACACAGCCATGAAGGTGGGGCTTAATAAGTGTAAGATTGCATTTGGCCGCATGCTACCAGTGCATCTTCAAGCGGTTGTTCCTTTAAGTGTTCAGTAATATAGACCAAAGGTACCTTTTGTTGTCAAGGTTGACCGTGCCCGACCTTGACGTCCAGCCGACGCCTAGGTGAAATGTTCGGTATAAGAAAGGAACATTTCACCGTTGAACTATTGGTGTTAAACAGGATAGGCTTTAACATGAAGAGGATTCCGCAGTACAACAGTAACAAGAATAAAATTTCATGAGATGTTTTGCCAGAAATGCCTCTGGCGTAATCAGTCATAAGAAAGGCAAGAAAGTACAGTAAAGAAATAGTGTTACTTGTGTGCTGGGATCTCTGAAATCCTACCTTGGCTTCATACCCTTTTCAGTCAATGCAGTTGTTTGTTTTCGCGTTGCTCAGTTTGGATTTCAGTGCTCTGCAAGAGTGAACCTCCTTCCCCAGCAAATGGAAAGCTTGCCTTTGGGACAAGGGGCGGCAAATGTAGCCGTCATGTGCCACCCTGGATATAGACTTAAAAACGAGACGGAACAGGCAATCATCTGCCAGAGCAGTGGACGGTGGACGAGTACACCACAGTGTGTTGGTAAGCGGAATTACATAGCCGTGTTGAGCATGAAGACGGATGACATTCGTCTCAGTGCCTTCTCTACTCCCAGAGTTTCTACAGAAAACAAACAGCAATTCTCCATTACTTTACTCAAGATAACTGACGCTGAATTTAAAATCTATGTTAGCAAGTGCCGATGAAACAAGGGTCATCACGGCTTAGAAATGCCTTGCTGACATAATGTGTGCATGTTATTCGCATTGGTAACTTTAGAATAACGACATCATTGTTTGATTGAAGTCCTGTAAATACCTATTTAATAAGGTGCTCAGCACCAGGACTCATCATGCCTTCAAAACGTCCTCCCCGCCTAGATGTTTCCTAACGTGAAGGGGAACGCATCAACACATTCACGGACGCCCTTAACGCCCAAAGATAGACTCTTTTAATCAGGTTTTCTTTCGTCTTTTTTCCCCGTGACGAAACTCTACCCTTGCAGAAACATGTCCTTCCATTGCCGGTGTAGCTTCCACATTTGGCTTATCGTAAGCGTCCGCTTTCCACGAGGAACATCTGGCTTCAGAACCAACGCTATGTTCCCGAATCTCTATTATCGTATTCCCCAAGTTTTCATCGACAAAACCAGAACCTCTCAGTTATTCCTTATGTTAATACTCAAATCCCAACCATGTCACCCTGAAAAACATGTTCTCATGGCGTTATGTTCACATGATCCAATGATACAAGTTACAAGGAAAACTGGAACAAATGTTATTGCAACAGAAGTACTGAAACAATTTAGGAAAAAAAGATCCGTCCATCAAAGCATATTACAGCTGATAATGTAGGACTAATTCGAACCAGCCAAGTAAAGAGTAGAGCTAATAAGGCAATATTTATAGGGGTATGGAAGGGTGCTAGAAGTTCAGCAGAAGTCCAATGTATGATCAGGCAACGGAGGGGCAATGATCTTGCAGAAATGTTATCGGCTAAAGAGGGCAGTACTTTGGGGACTTCAGACGCCTTGCAAGAGCACGCATCCATACAGTACTTACCAAGGAATGCACTGGCAATGACAACCATGTGTGGCAGAACACCCCACCAGCTGTGCCATATGCTGGCTGCAGATTTTAGACTGTGTTCGGCGCAAAGCTCCAGCTGATTATATACGTGTACACGATAGAATCCTTTACCATTCTTGTCCAGAGCAAACGCGATCTTTCTGGATGTATACCCCTATGGTGATTAGACATCCACTTAAATATCACTTAAATTTCAGAACGATATGGCTGTTCAATTTAGTGATCAAAGCAAAGCTATAGTGCTTGTACAGTATTTGCAAATGAAAGTCTTCAGCAACATCAACGTCAGCGGTCGCTTGTCAAATTTCGTAATTGCACACCATTTCATCAGAATGATATTGTTCAAACTGCGAAGGCCATTGTTTGCAAATGAAGGTCGAATGCACTTAATCAACAGAACAGCTTCCTCCAAACATAGCTACCCTGCATATGCCTACGTCGAGCACCCAGCCTGCTGACCTTTGGCTATCCACTTGGTTATCCTTTTCTTGAACCTTTCGAGCAAAAATACTATGTTCGAGATCTATCTGCTATAAAATTACGGAAGTTGCAAATAAAAGAAAACATGTTTGTATTTCCCCTTGGAAGGCCAAGAATTTACACAGGAAAGTCATATTTTTAGTTTCACCTTCAAAATACATTCTGTGTTCTTCCTATGCAGCTGAAAAGACAAACGACTCCAACACCCTTCACGGCTTTGGCAGGGCAGTCTATCTTGCTGTTATCGTCGGTGTTCTTTTCGCATCGATATAATGTGGCCTGCGATGGCCTTCAGCTACTCAAGTACAACGGAATTTGACCGCCTTCTCTTTAAGGATCAGTACAACGGTTTTTACTACGCCAGTGGACTGCAGTCTGAGATGAATGATTTGTGGTTAAGAGAAGGTTTTGAGCATATTTGTCTGCTCCAAAACTCATTTGCATGAGTTATTGGTCGATTTTTGGAGTTGCAGCTTGCCTGGATTTTTTTCGTTTTTTTTCTATGCGAGGAAATCAATATTAATCATTGAACAATGTTAATCTGCGTTAGAAATTTCTTTGGTCTAATCAAGTCTCAAAGCCCACTATTGAGGTATTCTTTCTATTTTAACATATTCTTGCCATTTTAGCATACCTGTACGCCAGAGGTGGTGTCCATTTCAGGTTGTATCTTTTTTCTTTTCCAAATTCCAATAGGGATGTTTATTTACCTTAATTAATCCAAGGCATACCTTAAACGCATTTTTGGGTTTAAAGTATGATTTTTATTCCATTAGGGATGTTTAGTTGCCTTATTCCGAGGTTTCCCTTCAAACACTTTTTGGATTTAAAGTATTTGGGGGTTTAAAGTATGTTTTGGATTTAAAGTATATTTTGTATATGTGAGATCTCTCTTTTCCGACTTTGCTGTTTTCTCATCACGTGGAATAAAGATCAATGAACAGATTCCAGTGTGGAGTTGTGGGCACGTGTCTGGCACATGTTCGCATTCCCATTCGCCTTGTAAGCAGCTGCGTTCTCGGATTCAGCACTTTGTTGTCTTGTAGTGGTTGATTCCCATATGAAGGACAGGAAAAAGCAACAAACTGTAAAAATGAACACCAGTCCTTTGAAGGGTAGACTCTTCTCGCTGTGGGGGTATGCCTTTTTGGGCACTTGCAAAGTCGTTTGCAGTCGCCCCTGTGACTTGCTTTTGCTCTGGTCAATGTGTGAATAAGGACGGCAAGAAGCGTGGTTTTCCTTGTCGGACTGCAGAGCAACAATGTCACAACCCGTTTGTTTATGGGAAGAAGCGCAGTTGTAAAAACAATTTAAGCCATGAAAAGGATATTGGCTGTCCTGCTCCAGCAATAATCTAAAGCTATGTGCGGATACTGGTTCTCCCAGACAACGAAAAGTGAATCGAGCGACAACGAAACTGCAGGTCGCAGTGTTCAAAGGTCGAGAGTGCGAGGCAGTTGATTCGCCGTCACAGTGAGCAGTCCTCATAAAAATGCACCAGAGAAATCCTGCAATCCCTTCTTTACAGATTGGGACCAGCTACGGCTGGTCTTCAGCGTACGGGAGTCAGTCGGGTACTCCTTGTACTAACTGCAAACCAACAAGCAAATTTCGCTTCCACTACCGCGTCACCCAGGGAATCAAGGATAGACTGGCAGGTTACATGATTGTCACATGTAGACAAGACCACACAAAGATCATGATATGCCAGTGAGCCCTTGAAAGTTTCTACGGGACGTTGATCATGTTGATCAACGCGGACCAGATGAGGTCAACCTGTAATAACCGTCTGGATGAGTGGCCGCCATTTTTCCTGGAACACCTAAAATACCTGCCAATATCTTGACAGTGCCTCGTTAAAAGACAAGAATACCTTTGTGCTATCAAACTGACATTAGTAGTATATGCTGCTAAATCTTATCTGTACAAATAAAGCCTATTTGTGTGTGTCTGTGTGTGTGCGTGCGTGCGTGTGTGCATGTGTGTTAGTGTGTGGGTGAGTTTGGTCGTGTGTGTACATGTGTGAGTGTGCGTGTGTGTGCGTGTGTGTGGGAACTTGGTTGTGTGTGTATGTGTGCCTGGGTGTATATGCACGCGTGTGTGTGCGTGCGTGCCTGTGTGTGTATGTGTGTGTGTTTGTGTGCGGCCATGCGCCGCCCACGCACAGGCCGTGACGCTGCGAGCCATTCGCAGCTCTGCAAGACGATCGTAATGACAAGTTGGCGTGCTGGTGCCTTTGTCCTTATATTAAACTTTTGGTAGGACACCGTGATCTTCGCTTGTAAGAGAGTCCTTGTCGAGCAAGAGAAGTCGAAGCTCGGGCGGCGCCAGGTCCGAATCAGCTTCAATAATATCGAAAGAGCTATATGCGTTCCTTAATGTTCTTCAAAAACCGTTAGCCCTTTGTCCTCGATCTCCTAGCCATACAATTCTTTACGACGGATATATTTCGTCACTTTCGGTAGCTAATCTCTTCGGTACATTTCGTACCCTAACCAAACAACACCAATACAATAATGATTTAGCAATATCCCAACCGCGCTTTTTTGGCTTTGCAAACCCCGGGGTGGTCTTTTGAACCCCATTGCTAACTTTGTTATTTTAGCATCCCTAGTGGGTTAGCTCTGTGCTTAGGCTCACCTTCAAGAAAAACTGTTTGAGACTTGTGCAGAGTGGTTAAATCAGAACTATTTACAGAGGCAGCATAGGGATAGTTTCGCATATTAGCTATGAGGTCTTAACAGAAACATTGGCTCTTGTTTTCCCCCAAGATCCAAAGGTTTCAGTGAAAAGAATTAGTTACAAGATGGATAACCAAAGAGAGAGAGAGAGAGAGAGAGAGAGACAGACAGACAGACAGACAGACAGACAAAGACTGTCACGGAAAGAATTTGAAGTAATTGTCACGTGCTAGCCTGGTTTACTCTTGTTAGGAACAATCAGGACTCAGGGGAATCATCACTTAATACTGGTACTATGGCAACAGAAAGCCGCACTGCCTGACAAAAGTTTTTGAAGATTAATAGATTATTACTCATGGTCAGATAGGAAAAGTACTTTTTTTATCTGACTCACTCCTATTATTTATATGTTCCAGCATGAAATATGGGAAGAGGGTTTCATAGAGCCACCCCCGGTTGGCATAGGGTTATTTAGCGTCATTGACAACTTGGGCAATATTGTAACATACATGTATAGTGTGGTTCGTACATTAATACAAACAGCAGACCCTGTACGCGTGAGCTCGGTTGCAGAGCCTGAAAAAGGCCTGAGTTTCCGGGTTGAAAGGTTCTGAATGAAACATCGGCTGAGCTAAGAAGAGCGTCTGAGTGAACTGTTATAACACTCACTCGTCACAGGCTGTTTGGAAGTTTTCAAAGTCTGACAGCGCACCGTTGAGCTCTAAAAAAGAAAAGCGGTAATAACACCATTATATCTCGTCTAAAAACGGTGATATTGGTGCCATTACGAGCTTTAAGTGGGTTTATGGGTCAATAAATTCCGCTTAGGGTAAGTATGGGAACCAATGTTTAAAACACTGATGGAGGTGAGATAACTGTTATTTAATACTGTAGATCTGAGATGGCGATCAAGGAGAGGAATGGCAGATATAGTGGCTTGTAGAAGCGCGGAGCTAAAATAACCGCCGACGTGCTACAGACACGACGACACCCCGCTAAATCGTATCTGTCAACGAGGAATACCAGTGTCCAAACACTGGTATAAATGTCAAGGAGGACATTAAGCTGTTTACTCTCAGCCTTTGCTGCGTGGTAGTAAGATACACTGTCAGCCATGCCAAGGCTTCGCCTCTAATGCTGAAATGTTAAAGTTTGGCGAGTCAGTCTTTGTGCCAAACCCTGTCGAAAGCTATCGACAGGTAGCATTAGCAGCTCATAATACAGTCAACTTTGCCAAGAGACACCGCTAGCTGGTGGACGATGCGGGTAAGTTCAGCTACTGTGCCCTCGCCGTGACGGAATCCAGATTGGCAGTGAATGAGATACTTGTTGATATGACAAACGGAATAGTCGGCTATATACAAGCCATTCGGATGTATCGGAGAGACAGTTTAGCAGGGAGATAGAGCGCTTTCCTAAGTGTTTGGTTGGGACCTTTATCTCTTTTAGACTGCGATGATTGTGGCTAGCTTGCACTCTATGGGAAATTAAGCAGGTTTGGTGATGGGGCTGAACGAGTGAAACAAGCATTCTCTGATTTCTGTTGCCAGTGGGCGTAGGAAGCGGTTAGAGATACCATTAC
>JAOWAW010099729.1:0-15723 GCA_028565695.1 Nicola tetela
CTACTACTACTACTACTACTACTACTACTACTACTACTACTACTACTACTACTACTACTAATAATAATAATAATAATGTCCAGTTGTCTGTTTTTTTCATAGGATTCTTATGACTGCAATATTAAACTGCTAAAGGAGTGAGATTCCATTTCGTTAATTTCTGAAAAAAATAATACTAGAATGAGTGGTTTAAAGATGGGCTGGATGTGGAGTACATGTCTGTCCTTTCTCTAAGGAAGAAACTAGCAGGGTATCTCACAAAAAATTACCATCTATGGCAATCTGCTGCTGGAGTAGTTACAAAAGCCAGAAAAAATGACAGACTAAACTTGAGTAGCATCAACCAATTTCGAGTGCTGGGTGTGGTATCAGGTCCAAAGTTACGGGACTCATGGGCACCCGACCTGCAACCAGTATTGCAATCGCAACAAATTAAAACATCTCATGCAGATGTATGTTGCAACCGTAGTCTACCAGTGCATCATGCATAGCTCTACCATCAGAAAATGCACCCATACTGGAGGCATAGCCTGCTATTCGGCGGCAGCAACTGGGAGTAGGTGACCTGGCTGCCAATGACGTCCTCGTGCGGTCTGTACTGGCTTTACTGGCTCTAGCATGCTGTAGACCTACATACTGTAGCGGTAGATCTACTAAGCTTACCACAAGCCATATATGTACATAATAAAATTATACATGTCATAGATCTACGATTGCTTGATCAAGTACCTGACATCATACACGGGACCGATTACCTGAAAAGTTCCATAGATCTTGTGGGTACCCAACGGACCTGACTAGCACCAATACGAGTAGATCTGTATCACAAGGCACTCCTCAACAGAAAGAACAGTGTACTGCGAAATTTATCATTGTGAGCAACATACACAGAATAAGCATTGAACTGTATTATAGCAGGAAGCCAAAAACAACCCTTGTTGTACAAAAACATACAGTACAAGAAACAATGTTACAACATACGATATTTGTGTTCATGAATTTCTTTCCAGAGCCAGTCAAAGAGGGCAAGACCAACAGCAGGTGAAAAAAATGACATTTTCTTTTCCCTCATGTAGTTCAGTGTGCAATGCCAGCATTGTGAATGAGGGGTATTCTTGTGACCACTGTTGTGAATGAGAAGTATTTTCTGACCACTGTCGTGAATGAGAAGTATTCTGTGACCTCTGTTGTGAATGAGAAGTATTTTGTGATCAGTGTTGCGATTGAGTTGTTCATGATTGCAGTCATCGCTCTACAAGAAACCTTCAACAAATTCTTTGTGCAATCTTTAACACTGGCACTGACCAAAACGTTGATCAAGACAGCTATGCATTTCAAGTCCAGTGGTGGCATGGTTATGTGCAAATTAGTAATGTATAAACACTTAATTTCACACTGCTGCAAAGAATGATGACCAGGATATTACAAACTGATCAACAATATTCAAATGATCACCAAGCTACCCAAACTGGCTGCACTTTGGCAAAGAAATGCAAATTGTTGGTAGCAATGTCCAAAAAGAGTGAAGCCAACCATACAAACTCTCCTTTCTTGGTCTCCTGTTTGCTTGCCCATCAACTCTGCACTCATCTCTCCCTTTCCACCATGTTTCCTTCTGGACACCACAAAGCAATAAGCTTTCTCTTTGCTGATATCTTCACACACATACACTGGCAAATGCAACCCTTCACTCCACCCTCAGGACGCTGGAGCAGCCTGACAAAGAACGCACTAGTGGCAGTTTTGTTGCCAACAAAACAAAATAATGCACTGCATGTCTGTTCTGAAGTAGCAGTAGTCAACGTGATTACTTCAGCTTGCAGGTCCCTGGTGTAAAGGCTCGACCCATGGCAGATCTGCAGTGCAGTTTATCCACCCTACCAAGAGCGTGAGCAAGAGACAGCTTGGTGACAGAAAATAACCATGATTATGATGACGTGGCCAAGCAGTTGTACTTGCGGTACTACCATAGGTAGGCCTGTGCTTCCCACACTCTCAACATCAGTACATGCAACCATGAAGCAATCAATGCACTCTTTTCAACAGCTTGAGTACATGAACGAATGATGTAGGCGACTACCTATTTCATAATCCAATGTGCACTTTCTAGAACAACAAGGAAATGTTTATCTGTTGAGAAACATCTCCAGTCATCAATTTACATCAAACAATAAAAAGCTTATAATCAAGGAAGGAAGCTGTAACTTCCGTATCCGTTTTGGCCCTGGTGCATGTTGAACAATGCAACGTCTACACAACATCTGCAAACTGGTGACTCTGACCTGCTTGGCCAAATCAAGTAATTCAGTGAACTGGTCATACAGACCATTTCCTAAGAGAAGAATTCCACCAGGTGCTGCTTCTGCAGCCTCCAACTCTTGACGAACAGTCCTGCCACCAGGAAGACCTGTAGAACAGCCACACTGAAGAAGAAAGAGAGCAACCTCAAGATTACAAGCACGAATGGCCAAAGCTATGGGTGGCTGTTGGAGCCAGCTGCTGGGGTCAGAAGCATTTAGTTCATACCGATGGTTGACAACATGGCACATCATGCCACAGCTTGGCTTAGCATTAAGAACTTCTTCAGTAGGCTGTGCATAGCCTGAAGGTACACTTGTGAAACCGTTTATGTTTGCTCCATGTTGAAGAAGCAACCGCACCTTAGACAGCACACTTTCATATAGACGCAATGAACAAACAAAATGCAACACCTGCTGAACAGTGAGAGTAGCATAATCCGAGAGTCTAATGTCCATGCTTGGATGTTCCAACACTACCGTCAAGGGACTTGTTCCATCTTTCTCCAATGGTCCAAGGGCAGAAGCATGAGTTATCCCAACATCGTGTTTCTGGCAATATGGCCACTCATCACCTAGCAAGACGTTAACAACTCTTGAATATCCATTCAGAGCAGCTGCTATAACTGACGACCGGAGTTCTGCTCCACTATTCACAAGCTTTCTGGCTACTGCAACATGACCTTCCATAGCAGCTGCTTCTATGGCAGTAAGATGAGCCCAGTCGGGAAATAATTCCAAGTTTAAGTACTGACCATTCTGTTGACAAGGCAAAAACTGTTCTAGACCCTGCGACATCACAACTACCTCGCTCTCTTTGTCCGCACCATAACGAAGTAGCAAATCAACCACTTCCAGATGACCACCACTCGCCGCCAAATACAACGGAGTAATACCAAAAGCAGGCTCAAACTGTAAGCTCGGCACTGGAGAGCTGTACAGAGAACTTGTCTCCATCGGTGGTAGTTTATAAACTGCGTTGCTCTTCGATGCATTTGCCCCATGCTGCAAAAGGTACTCTGAAACTCTCTTGAAGCCTAATGCAGCAGCAAAGTGCAACGGAGTGAAGCCATCTGGACCATACATATCTAGATACTCTTCCATTCCCAGTAAATCATCCAGAAGATCTCGGCGAACACAGTTAATTATTCGGCTCCAATTTCCTGAGCAGGATTCCACGGTCTGGAGGAGACCATGCCAGTGAAAGAAAGGTACATCTCTTGAGTAGTCTCTACCCAACAGCAACCGTCTCTGGCGCTGCACGGTTCTGCATCGACAAGACATTAGAGCAAATCGAGAAAGGCTAGTACAGTGTACATGCAGTCTTGTTCAAGGCAGTCTGAAGATTTGAAATACTAGATCTACATGTAAACATGGCAAACGAGATGTCCAGCTCCAGCTACGACTTTTGCTGCTTCTAGCTCTGCATCTGGCCTAATTATAATCGGCAGCATGCAGCTGCAATACAAGTCTACAGTTCCTTACAACTCCTGCTTCAGCTCCAACAAGCTCCAGCGCAGCCAACTACAACTGGCAACATCAAACCTCCAACTGGCAACTTCGCCAGACAGTCACAACTAACGGATATAATATGTACTGAGTAGATTTTTATGTATACTAAAATTGACGTGCTGGTATATACTGCGCAATGCATATGCTAGTATATCATGGTACATCGTGGTATATGCGCATGCTGGCTGAACTGGTTGCCATGGCTATTGCTCGGCGCCGCGCTTGCCTGAGCTAGCTCCAATAAGCTGCTCCAATACGATTCTGTTCTTTGGCGCATTCCTCTCCGGATTCAGCCGCCAGTGTAGCCGGCAAATCCAAAATATCCCCACAACTAACACGGGCTGGGAGATCAGGTGGCTCAACAACTGTAACCACGCTCTTGCACCTGTAGTGGAGAAGATCGTCGCAAATCGATCGCATCTGTCGTTTTTGGTTCTGTACCACTTCTCTCGACTAATATTTCCCGAATTGGCTGTGTAGAAAACGTGTTGAGTCTTCAGTGTTGTGTTGGCTGGTCGAACATCGGTAGGCTGTTGCCGAAATACTTTAAATTGATCGATATGGCGGGAACCGATAGTATTGGCAATTTTGCCGTAATGGTCTACGACTTCAGCACTTACAAATCCGTGCAAATGGTACTTTCGTCCTTTGAAGGAGCTGCAGATAACTCAGATAGGTGGGAGAGACATTTGGGGTTCTTGGGCCGGCTTTCCAAAGGTGAGGAAATCAATATTCGTTTGCTCTCGCAGTTCGCGGGTGCTAACCGTGCCTTCTGCTTTGTCGCAGAGTGCGATTCCGTCGTCAGTGAAGAACCGTGTAATGTACTTCATTTACGACTACAGTTGGCTCGTCTGTGCGTTCGTTTACTGTCGGCCCTGAACGAGGAATTGCCGCAAGACCAACGAGAAACCATGTGGCTAGATGCGTTGAAGTACATGGAGGACATGGCGAAGTCTAAGTCTGTGAAGCGGGATTCTGAATTGTTCGTTCTGATTGCGAAGCTGAACCGGTACATTCATGCACAGGTACGTTTGCCTGTAGTTTGCAGTAATTCCTTGTTGTATTGTGGAATTGATAGCGGGTTTCAAGGTGGAATCACAATGCGTTTACATTTGTGAGCTACAGCGACTTAGCCAGGACGTTTTCCTTTTTTTCGTGACTTTCGAAACTTGGTGAGTTAGAGCAACCATGGCAACAGGGTCAGTGTAGGTTACTAGTAGTAATAGTAGTAAAAATAGACTAAAATAGTATACTCGTGTGGTTGCTGGAATGCATGAGTGAAAATGATGTCATGATTATGTGTGAGGTACAAAGTGACGTAATGTGGTCAGAAACGAAACATAAAAACCCTGAGGTTTTGTAAATTTCTACCGTTTGAGTTGGAATGTGGCCTAAAAATTCCAAAAATCGCATATTGGATTGTCTGTCAACACATCAGAGAGAGAAAACAACAGTAAGAGGCTGTTCACGCTGCAATGCCAACTCAACAACTGAATGAATACCGTATTTCTTTTGAGTAATCGCGACCCTCAAATAATTGCTGCAGACAATCAGGGCGGAATCGCAATAATTGTTGGCCTTGAATAATTGCATGGTGATTATTCGATGTCGCACATCAACTCTGTACAATAGGTCTGTGAGAACGTTGAAGCAATGATGATACGTTGATAGGACTCGATACTGGTATGTTAGGTGCGGTATTTCGGAAAGAAACACATGCAGTTTAGGAATTGAGAAGGCATGGTAGATACAGGGAGCAGAGATGTTGCGAAAAGATATGGTTACACCGCGTTCAATCTGAAAAATACTGCTTCCTGTGCCAGTAATTACATGCAAACAACCACTTCTAGTAGCCATTCAACACCAACACACACTGGAATGCACCAGTTCTGGTCATGGTGCTGGCCTTCACAGCTACATACACTGGAAATAAACAGTTGCAGACTTTTCTGCACATTGCCAAGTTGATCGATTTTTATTAAACGCTGCCTTCAATTAATTGCCATGCGTTCAAGGCAGATTATTGAATAATCACTGACAATTATTCAAAGAAATACGGTAGAGGAAGTTTTTCCCAGACAAACCATGACAGAGTACCAATATGTACACTGCAGCAAACAGGTGGACTTGCTTAATCTAAGACAGAAAACATAGGTGAAAAAACTTGGGCCGCAGGCTGTTGGCCACGTTTTTGGCCTTGCAGATTAAAATTTCACGCCACTTTTAAATCTCCTAGGTAACATTGCTGAAACATAACATTTGGCCATAGTGTGAATGGCTCCTAAGTTGGAGAAAGGCAGCAATTCATCAGGGCAATATTTCAAGTGGCTGTAGTGTGTTTGCAAAATGTCTTCCATGACTACCATTTGGGGAGTGTGACTGAGTTTAGTAGCTTTCTTTTTCCACTGTATAGTACTTCTGGCACCTAGTGGAATGCACCTTGTATAAGAAAGCCCAAGATGCTGTTGATGGCTACCAAGACATGCTGCCTGACTCTGAGCAATCAGCGGTAAGCTGCCGATATATGGCCAGTCTACATTTTTTTTGGTCTCTCTCTTTCTCACTCTTCCATCTCCTTTGTCTTTGCTTCTGGGGAGACAGTCAAGTGTCCTCAGTACTTCAATGTATGCAGTTGTGTGCTACAGATGTTAGCCTTGTCCGTTGAGTAGACAGATGATCGGTCTGCACAGTGTATAGAATGACCTCATCCGTCTTCACTTCTCTGTCTCTCCTTTCTTAACCTTTTGCCTTTCCTCTCTCCCCTAAGGGAATGTCACCAAAAGATATGATAATCATCTTTTTTTCTTATTTCTTCTTCGGTTATATTGTTTGAAAGTTTTTTCCTACTGGACATACTCTTAAACACGAAGATTCAGATTCTTCTATCTCCAGTAGTCACAGTCATAGTAATACACCACCTCTACGAAATCCACTAGCACATGCACCAAGGCACCTCACCTTATTAAGAGGGGTGTATAGCCCTCAACTGGTTGTGCCAGGCATTTTTCCATTTTCAGTATCTGGTGAAAGAGGATAGAATAATCTACTGTTTAGTGAAAACTGAACAAAAAAATTCCAAGGGGAAGCAGAGAAGTAAGAGGAGAAAGGTTGTCGAATTCATCAGGTGTCATGGTGCCCCTGACACCATTTCATGGTGCTGGCTCTGTGCAAGCGAAAAGAGCAGCCTTAGATTAAAGCCTGAAAAAGAGGTGTGAAGCAAGCCACTGCGGTTGCAGATAACATGTTACTAGTATTCTACCATGTAGTTTGAACGCATTATTTGTGCGTTTTCGCTGTGACGTTCAAGCATCAAGGGCTTCCCTTCACAAGTCACAAGGCTGCCAGATGTGGCATTCATAGATATGAACACTATATGTTTAACAATCCATTGGGGCATACCTACAGTCTATGCGACTAGGTGATATGAAACTTTCTATCGGCTTGGTTTAGCGATCATTCAAGGTTGCACAGGTACAGGCTAATCTCCTTGCATGCTTCACGAAAGTGCCTCAGAGAAATGTCCCACCTCTTTCTAACCTTCAGTGGCAGCAGCAAGACACACATGCGCGCGCGTGTGCGCACACGCATACACACACACGCACACACACACCAAGAAACAGACATGTATCCACTCACACATGGAAACCAATTGTTAGTCAATACACTGATGAGCGCCTGCTGGAATAGAACATTTTCATCTGGATCTTTAACTGACTGGATGTCCTACATACATGCATTTGCAGCAGTATGCAGACCTGCAGCTAGAGTTGAAGCCACAACTTGTAGCACTCATGCACGTTTTTATCCAATCAATGCTGAGAGTTCCAATAACCAGTTATCGCCCTAGTGCAAGTAATAGTTACTGCATGCAGAGCAAGTGATAAGTTGGTTACTGGGCCATAAGCACCTTGCAGCCCGATAACCAACTCATCACTAGCGCTGCGTGCTATAACTGACTTGTAGCACGTAGATCCATGTGAATGTGCCCCTATCTACAGCTGCAAAATAACAGTACTGTTGACTGATGCGATTAGATATCGCACTATGATGATAACCAGTTATCAGCACCAGTATGCTTGTTATCAGCATGGAAGTCTAAGTGCTGATTGGATGAAATACTTGCATGCGTGCTACAATAACTAGCTATCATACTAGGGCGATATCTAATCACATCAGTGAACAGCACCAGGATTTTGCAGATGTGGATAGGGACACATTCATGTGGATATATGTGCTACAAGTCAGTTATAGCACGCAGCACAAGTGATGAGTTGATTATCGGCCTTCAAGGCACTTGTGGCCCAATAACCAACTTTTCGCAAGCCTGTGTGATAACTGTTATCACCAGGCCAAGGTGATAGTTGCTCAATCTGTCCGCACTACAAGTGAGTCATGTGAAATGATGAGGTCATATCGCAGCCACGGTGAGCTGCTTGACATCCTGGCCAAGCCAGAGCTTTCACAGCTGTGAAAGAAAAGTGCCGTTTCTCGGAGTACCTTCTGACAACCTTCTAAGAGTTGTTTCTCGCGCTCTGAGTGAGGTATCGCTATGAAAAATTTGCATACACCTTCTTGAGCCCTTTGTCTGAAATACTTGTTAGGGATTTTTGGAATTTACCCACATTTATAAGATATGGAGGGTCAAAGTTGCAGAACACAATAAAAATCGTAGTGTTTCTTTAAACAGTTGTTGTGAAACAGCAAAACCAAAAAAAAAAGCACCAATCCAAAACGTTTTGTAGACAGGCTCCTAAGGTAACGTCTGACAGTGTAATATCACTGGTAGCTTATAGTATTGGGTGATACAGCTGTTCAAACACAGAGCTTTTTTTGCAGTTTATCTCAGCTTCTCGTGGTGGGAAATTGTTTTCCAGATGAGCAAATTACTGCTCTTGCCATGATCTTTCCGAAATAAACAGCCTGAAAATTGGTTAAAAGGTGGCTGAAATAGGGCTGAGGGTTATACAGCTCCCTCCTCTTAACTCAGTAACCCGTTACCCACCAGCTCAATCTTGCCTGGACATGGTCAGGGAAATCCTCACCAAAGCATTGCCTTTTTACTTAATAGAATGCTGAAGATAGATGTCTCAGTGTAATTTCTGCTTTATTCAAGCTGTGATGTGACGTATGAGTTTGTTGAGAAACGTGGATCAAGACTGCAACGGCTCCTTTGCTAAGCAGTCCTTCACCACGTTGTTTTTCCGGGTTCAGGTTCTGTTTCTTTAGTTGCAATTCAGTTGGTCAGACTTGAAACATTTCTGTATCGTGACAATTTCTGGATAGAAACTAAACACCCTTTGTGTGTCTTTTTGCCTGCCATGGCAAGATGATGGAAAACCTCCAAAGGACAGCTATTGCACTCTGTCAATTGCTTCGCTGTGTGCGTGCTGGGGGTCTGTGGTGGGGTCGTCTTGTGGTTCATGTGGTTCATTGACCAAGCATGAATTTGCACTAGCGCGATAAGGAATGTGTTTCTGCTGAAAGTGAGCATGGGTTCACATGTGTACAGCAAGCCAGACCCACGTGTCTTCTGTGGTCATATTGTGTTCATTCTGTTTTCTGGGTTTCCTGAAGAGGCTCATACAGGCCTTTGAATTCATACCTATGGCATATGATGCATGGCTTGACAGGCTCCATTCTACATGAACAGCATGTTGTAACTCGGGAGATTTTTTGCAAGGGGAACATTTTTGCCAATGGGTCAAAATTGCAGGCTTCAGATGGCACAGAAATTATGTAGAATACAGAAGGCTGTATGTACTGTGTGCTAGATGGAGCAGGCCTTGTAT
Organism: Nicola tetela; assembly: GCA_028565695.1. NCBI lineage: Eukaryota > Metazoa > Porifera > Calcarea > Clathrinida > Clathrinidae > Nicola > Nicola tetela. Next base: position 9,599 of record JAOWAW010099729.1, read on the forward strand.
ACTGGTACATGTATATCATGAAAATATCTCAATATATCGGTAGGCTAGTTTGTTGAAAATGTGAACAAGATTTGGTGGAAGAAGTTTGTGATTTACAGTGAAACTGGTGCATTTGCTAAATGATAATCCAAGAATAAAAATTGTGGTAAATTTCAGTGTAATTGAGTCCCACTAGGTGGTGTGATTAAGTTTTTGTTTGTTGCCATCAGACACTGGCTATACTGCAGAAAATGCTTCAGAAGCGACCAGGAAGCGAGGTGTGGACTCGCCAGCATGGCAGGCTCGCAACAAAGCTGACCTATGATACGTTTGTGGAGAATGTAGTTCCGCTTCTTCAACAGCTAAATGACTACCATGGCGTACCATACGTGAGTTGTTTGCTTTAAGAGACAATGAAAGCTGACATTGAGATAAATCATGCATCATTTCCAAGGAAAGAACTTTTTCTATCCCGCTGTACCACAATGGACTTTCGTCCTCATGCATTACAACAAATGCATTCAGTAAAATGATTTATAGTGGCCACTCTCAAGGTTTGAGGATTGTTAATAAAAGTTGCGCACTGACAGCAACCAGTGATCTGCACCACAGAGACATAAGAAGGAGCTTGCTTCTTGCTAAGGCACTCTTCTCGATTCCTTTGGGAATTGAGATCATTGCTCCGCTGTATGTGATCATTTCTTGCCTTTCAGAACACTGCATTCTTGGTCAAACACTTGAAGGTAACTGGCATCGTTGGATTTGTCTGTTGAGGCTATCACATCAACTTGAATGTTCTTGCTGGTTAATTTTGGGAATTTTTTTTTTACTTTGGTCAGCTTGCACGCTCTTTGCAAGAAGCTGTAACCACTCTGGCAGTTGATTGTGATGTGCACCCAAAAAGGGCATCAAGGTAGGTGTTTGCATTGCAATGCTTCTGCTGCTCCTAAAATGTTTTTCTGTCATTGTGGTATTTGCTCTATTTGTTTTTCATCTTTTCCATTGCTGTGCTATTTTGTTTGTCCTTAAGGATTTATCGTTTTTGATAATGTTAGAGTTACCATCACTGTCTTAGACCATCAGGGAAGAGATGTGACACTTCACAGATGAAGGGAAGATGAGAACCATTACTATGTAGTTCCTTTTATCTCCTTCATGAGGTTTGCTCTAGTAGCCACTACAGCTGAAAGATCTCCATCATTTGCAGCAGAAGTTGAGGATCCATGACAGTGTGATATAGGTTTCCTACAGCATGTTGTATACACCGTTCCGGCGAGTTACTACAGTTATTTCATTCTAGTGAGATACAGAACTAATCCCTTGCCACATCAGGCCTGGCCTTGAAATGGCCATTCAGTGTTTGTTGCTTACAGTAAGTTCCAGACACCTCACAGAATGCGTCCTATCCATGGGCAAGTAATCTTTCAAGTTCAAAGTTGTGCTTCCATTGTACCTTGGCTTCTCTTCGCACAGCTTGCAAACTGCATTTCCTTGCATTCCCTGTGTGAAAAATTACTAGATGCCTGATCTAGAAAAACGCCCCTATTTTGGTTACTACAAACTGCAAAATCCTCCTTTTCCTTCTTTTCTGGTGGTTTGTCTGCCATCACGGTTGCGTGTCCAAGGGCGGTCAGATGAGCGGGGCGCAGTGAATGAGTATTCTATATTTGATTTTTTTCCTGGACAAATGTTCATTAGCAACTCCTACATTTGTTTAAAATTTGCAAATTGAACGTTTGGTGCATTTGTTTCACCCTTAGAATGCAGTGTGATTTACTTATAGGCACAGTGGTGTGCATGACATTGTTAGACTGCAAAGAGCAATGGGCACTCTGTGTAGGTGGGTGGGTGTGTAAGCAAGTCACGAGCAGCATATGCAGTGAGGGCATACAAAATCGCACATGCTGCTGCAGTGTTCTGTGTGTTATGTTCAGTTTGCTGTTACCCCGTTTACGCAGTGTATGGCAAATCGGGATTTTACTTTAGGGTTTGCTTGCAGTGGCATTAGGGAAGTTTGAGGAGTAGAGAGTGCCTGAGAGAACAGGCATCTAAGGATTGTTTATTTTAGCTGGTGTCCTGGGTGTTGGGAATTATGGAATGATCTGGCACACCTAAAAAGCCTTATGCAAACAGTTGTAGGTAGTTTTAGGAGAACAAAGAATTGCTTAAACAATTACCTGTTTCGTTATTTTTATTTATTTATTTATTTTTTGTCTGGTCATTCTCTGAAGGAGAGACATTGATTTTGTCCTCTGTGGAGAGGCAAGTACGGATGAGGATCATGATCGACATGAGACTGTTGGCTCTGATGACGGTAAATGGGTTTACATAAAATAGTGCCTTTTTTTCTAGTGGTCTCTGAGAAATCAGCATTGAGATTAGAGAGAAGCTTTTTTTGACACAATATTGCATAAACCCACCATATTTCACATCAGTTAAGGGTTTTGACAACATAGTCAAACACAGTCTCAGACTTAAAAGTACTCAAAGCTGAACAAGCTTAGTTATCAGTAACAACTTACAGCAAGTGTTGATTTTGATTCAATTGGATTCATGGGGCATAACATATCATTTTGAAATAGCATGATTTTAGAATATTTTTGCCCCAAACTTAGCAATGCTACAAGCAAAAAATGCTACAAAAAAAACAACCTACTTTAATTAAGCCTATAAATGGCATGAAAGTGTCAAGTGTGTGTCAATAACATTTGCCTCACCGTTTGGCTCTGAGTGTATGAAATGTCACAGAGCAAGAATTTTCATCTTTTATTTTTGGAGAAGGAAGAATAGGACACAGTCACTCACTTCAGCGTTTGCCGTCGAGAAACTGGAGACACACAATTCCTAGCCGTTGCCGTGGTGATCGCAGATATGCTGCCAGGAATCACTCTGAGCCATTGTAGGTGTTTGGACTTTTACTATGTCTGTGAGAAAGAGAAGGGGGAGGGAGGGAGAGAGAGAGGGGGAGGGGAGAGAGAGAGAGACAGACAGACAGACAGAGGGGAGAGAGAGACACACAGACAGAGACAGAGGGAGGGGTAGGGGGAGAGAGAGAGAAAGAGAGAGAGAGAGAGAGAGAGAGAGAGAGAGAGAGAGAGAGAGAGAGAGAGAGAAACAGAGAGAGAGAGACAGACGGACAGACAGACAGGCAGACAGAGAGAGAGGGGGAGGGGGCAGACAGGCAGAAAACCTGAAGAGAATTGTCACAGACAGCATGCATTCCACATGCAAAGAGAGTCACAAAACGAATATACTACACACAACGCACTAGCAGGAGATTAGCCCATTCATCCCTTGGTCTCCATGATCATGGTCTTTTCTCCACAAGGAAAAAAAGAAAAAAAATAGACGCACACAAGTGCTGATAGGGCACAAATGTCATTCACAAGAGTTAAAGAGATGAACTAGAAGAGTAACATTTGGCCATTCACTAGTCAGTCACTGTCATTGATTACAGCTAATACATGGCTAAGCCAACCTGTTTCCAAAACCGGTGTGTGTGTGTGTGTGCGTGTGTGTGTGTGTGTGTGCACATGCACACACATTGGTATGCATGCATCCACTTCCTTCCTGCTTTTCTGTGTGTAAGCCTTCTGTTTGAGAAACTTGGCAGTGTACTTGTTATTCACAGTGTAACTGTTCTGTGTTGCCCCTGGCAGCAATACCAAATCCCTTTTTTGTGTCTGAATTAGGTGGGGGGAGGGGGGTAGAGAAAAATTTGGCCTGGGTATGGATTTAAAAATAATACAGACTTTACAGACGACCCCTAAGTAAGTTTTCTGCTAATTTTGTGATTTGACTGGGTGCAATTTTCTTTCATCCAGGATGACAAATGAAGGCCATGTCAGCTGTTCAATGGATGGTATGTTTCTTATGGAAGTGAAAGACTGCTGAAATATGACATGTACAGAGAGATGCCAACAGAGGGACAGAGTGAGAGGGGATGGAGAGGAAGGGAAAAATACAGAACGGAGGTTCAGCTTTGCCAGTTGTAGGTTTGTCTGTTTTTTTTTCATGTTATTCACCAGGTTTAAGGTTGCTGTTGTTGTTCATGCATCCTTATGGTGAGGTCTGTCTCTGTCTGTGACTTCAGACAAGGAGGATGGTGAATCAAGCGCAGCTGGTTCTGATCAGTCGCCTTTACCAAGTTGTCGATCCAGATCAAAGACAGCCAAGCGAAGCATTCTTTCTTTTGTTGAGAGTAATGGCGATGAGACAAGTAAGTTCTTAGAGGTGTATGTTGTGGAGTCAAAACCCACTGTATGGTATCATTTCTGTGTTTTTTTTTCTCTTGCCTTCACTCCCACTCTCACTCTGTAGGGTTCAACTGCTTGTTGGGTGGGCTGCTGCAGTATTTTCGTGTGTTGTTGCTGTTGTTTTTGTTTAGTGCAGTTGTTTATAGAGTAGTTTGGCTGTGCTTCATTAGTTTACTACTAATTAATGAATTAACCAGGCAGTATTTTTCTTTTTTCTGCTTCTTTAGTAGTTTTCTTTTATCTGAACAATGAGATAAACGGTGGTTCTCTCCTAAAAATATACAGTTTTGATTGGGATCTTGAGCTCTAATGTGTAGTGACATTTTCTGTCAAAGCAGAATGCTTCTTCTTCAAGTCTTTTGTTTTGTAGCACTAGCATTCCTCTCAATGTTTCCCAGGATTAAATTTTTTTTAGGGCTCTTGATTGGTTGTGATCTGGGAGATTTATGCATCTGCCTGTGTCCTATGGCCTTTGTCTTGTTTTCCTTTCTAAGCTGACAACCAGCAGGCTCTACAATCTGAGAACCATGCAACTGAAGACATCAGTAGGACGAGTCACCGTTGGTCTAGTGTTCGCCCGTTAAGGCAGCGGTGAGTTCACTCTATATTTATGTTTTCTTCATGCTCTTTGGGATTTGAGTCTTATGGTTAGTAACGAGTCAGTATGCATAGCAAATGCATAACATATTCAATAGTGCTGCAATGAATATTCGAATATTCAAATATAATCAATTTGGACAACTTTGGCAAATATTTGAACACAGAAATTTCGAATTGACTATTCAAAAAACTGAGATGTCAAGCATGCTAGCTATCTACATGCACATATGCAAACATGTTATGTCGACTGATTGCGATTGCGACTACATTCTAAACGTGACCGTGCACGTGCAGAGCTGCATAGTCACACACGCAGACAATCTAGTCTACTGCACAGTAGGCCTGCCTGCACAATCACAATTGAGTTCCTTCAACTTTCAAACTGCAGCGCTGCTATACACATGATACATATGCGTGATCATATCAGCTGCACAGCTGTTCACTCGCTTCCACCAGTATAACATGTATAAGCACCATGTATTGTAGGCGGGTTGTTGTGTGTTCGCCAAACAGCAAACCTGATAGGTTTTGTCATTCAGGTTCATCTCCTGTCCTGAGATTAGTGCCATCGGTCAGTTCTCCTTTCCCCTTCCTACTGTGCCAGTATGGTTGAGCAGAATGTCAGTGCTGTCTCAAATAACTTCATGAAAGTTGACAGAGGCGAGCATGTTCACTGCAAGCTTTGCAATAAACGTTGATGTTCCAACGATGAGTTCAATGTGTGAACATCTCCAGAGAAAGCATCCTGTTGTCAACGTACCCCCATCTCACATTGGTGCTTATACTAAAAGGCTGCCATGGGAAAATACGAACAGCAATGAAAGTGACAATGCTAGGAAGAGGTGTGGTAGGTGATGGGGGTGGAATAATAGAATATTTGTTCATTCACTACCTCAGTATTTGTAAGAATATTGATTGTTCATACAAATTGTTATTTGTTGCAGCACTAACATTCAATACTATTATTCATATCTTGTGACATACCTCAGGGTAATTGGAATGGCTTCAAGTGATTTTTAAACAAGATTTTCTCTTTTTTTTGGGTGGGGGGTACTTTGGCAGGTTATTTTCCCGGTTGAGCAAAAATGGGATTGTGCAGACCTGGTCAAGTGACGAAGAGAGTGAAGAAGATAGAAAGAAGAGAATCGTTATCAGACGGCGCCACAGTGAGTGCCTTGCTTGAATTAACTCTTCTATTGTCTTCCTGATTCCTCCCTACTCTCTCTCTCTCTCTCTCTCTCTCTCTCTCTCTCTCTCTCTCTCTCTCTCTCTCTCTCTCTCTCTCTCTCT
>JAOWAW010099740.1:0-15723 GCA_028565695.1 Nicola tetela
TCGATATCAGAGAAAAACAATTTCAAAAGTTCAGCGCTCCGATCGATAGGCAAACGACTCGGGGAGAGTCGGCCCGGACAGAGATTACACTTACATGTACTTTGATTTTGCTACGTTATCCGGTTATCGGGTTAGGCAAAGGAGTAAGCTAGCTTGAATAGGGCCTAGGGCAGTACACAACGAATCAGGGAGAGTCGGCCACTGAGAGGCTCAGCTGACTTTGATTTTCCCGTGCCGACGGTAAGGCTAAGGAGCAAGCTTGACTTGGGCGGACCACAGCCTGAGCTGAAGTCGAGAATTTGTTCCTCCTTCTTTTTTTTCACACGGCTTCGGAAAGGTTTTTCTCTGGCGATGTATTTAGAAAGATAGACCTCGGTTTATGGCATACGTAACAAACAGCTGCAGCTGCGCTGCATGGCTCGGTTGAAGTATGCACGCCTTCCTACCATACATTTTGATCGGGAAAAAAAGACGTGATTGGCGCTGCGCTGGCTAGTAACAGTTTCAGCGTGACGGACACACACACGGACACACACGCGGACACACACACACACACGGACACACACACGGACACACACACGGACACACACGGACACACACACGGACACACACACGGACACACACACGGACACACGCACGGACACACACACGGACACACACACGGACACACACACACACGAATTAATCGTCTGTGGAGCCCTCTTCAGCCCCTACGGGCCTGACGACGACAATTAATCGTCTGTGGAGCCCTCCTCAGCCCCCACGGGCCTGACGACGGGAATTAATTGCCGTCATCAGGCCTGCCTTCACAGGCCATATATATGGTCTGAGACGGCTCCATGCGCACGCCACTTGTTCGTGTCCGTGTGTCCGTTTGTTTGCCTGTCACGCTGCAACCGTTACTAGCCAGCACAGCGCTAATCGCGTCTTATTTCCCGATCAAAATGTATGGTAGGAAGGCGTACATACTTCAAAACCGGGCCATGCAGCGCAGCTGCAGCTGCTTATAATGTATACTATGAACCGAGGTCTACCTTTCCAAATACATCGCCAGAGCTCGAGAAAAACCCTTCTGAAGCCGTGTGAAGAAAAGGGAAGAGGAACAAATTCTAGACGCCAGCTCAGGCTGTGGTCCGCCCAAGTCAGGCTTGCTCCTTTGCCTTACAGGTGTAGCAAAATTAAAGTCCGCGGAGCCTCTCAGTGGCCGACTCTCCCTAGTCAAGCTTGGTCCTTTGCCTAACCGGATAACCAGATACCGTAGCAAAATCAAAGTAAGCCTAGCCTCTGCCTGGGTCGACTCTCCCCAAGTCATTTGCCTATCGATCGGTGCGCTGAACTTTTGAAAGTGTTTTTCTCTTATATCGATAGCGATATGGAGTCTCGGGCCCACCGCTGATTCGATTGCTGCTGTTGCCGTGAGCTCTGAACTTTTGACGGAAAGGGCCACATGACTCATGCAGTTGAATACATGCAGGTGGATTTGGTTCGGCCAAGCTGCAACATTTCCAGCATGCCGACACTGCGCTTCGTGCACGTAGATTTGTTTTAGTCGCGTCTTCAAGATCTACATGGTAGACTGCATGATGAGCATGAGCTCAAGGAGCTCTTTCGCTGTAAACACAATTACAACCTCTTTTGTTTCAACCAAAGCGGCTTATCTTTGTTGGAACTTGTAGCAACCCGGTCCTAGTCTTGTGTGCAATGTAGAGCTTCAATGCATATGAATGCTTCAGTGTGGACATCCGCCTGCGACGGTTCCATGCGCACGCCACTTCTTTAAAATATCGTCATGCCTATATTTTGCACCTGTACCGCCTTCGCACCAGCAAAAATGTTGGGCATTGCTGGTGATGTGATGAAAAAACTATTACGAGATTTCGTGAGGATTACTTTGTTTAAGTTATGTAGTTCAATCTTCTTGGTGTACTCGGAAACAATTTGTTGCCTACTTTAAGAAGCTAGAAAACTTACTAAGTCTTCACTATTTCATCTACAGGGAACGTTGTCATCTGATAAATTTCGATTTGTTTTGTTGAATGTTACTCTGTTCAGATTATATGTTGTGTAATAACAAGGCATGGAGGTTTTTCAGAAATAGTGGTTTTCAATTCGTGAGGAACTGGACAGATGCTGAGCGCCGCTGTGCTATGGATAACTCCCAACTGGTTATAATAGAAAGTGATACTGACCGAAAATGTATAATACCCCTTAGCAAAAACAAGGGTCAGTTTTGGATTGGCTTTAATGACAAAATCCAGGAAGGCAATTATCTTTGGTTGAATGGGCAACGCGTCACAGGACTTCCCAGGACACCTGGCGGTGGTCAGCCAAGCGCAAATTATGATTTAAATTGTGGCACTGGAGAGGCAACGCCTGAGAAATTGCACTTAAGTCTTTCAAGTTGTCATCCTGATTCTCAGGCATATGCATTTCTCTGCCAGTTTCCTGCTGCAGGTGAGGATATCTCCCCAGTATGAATGTTGAGCATTGTCGCAAACTTATTTTGATCATTGTCCTTTTAGGCTAGAAAAGGATGTCCTTCCTGCGCGTACTCATCTCCAACCTTAAACATTCAACTGTTCTCTCTTTTCCTGTTAGACATTGACGCTCGTCTAACATCGTGAGCGGTCTGTCCCAAGTTGTGTACACGCAGACGTTAGCACAGCCATTAGTTACAGCAAAACGCGAGTGTTCCATGCTTCTACATAGAAATTATAAGTTAGTCTACTTGACAAGGTATCCCTCAGTCACATTTGGACGCTCAAGAGTATAAGAGTCTGTTTTATAGATATCAATAAAGGTTAGACATCTACAAGATGAACCTCTGGAAGTTGCTCGTTTCTGTTGACAGAATACAAGCGTTGTGGAGGACGTCGTTGGAAGTACTTTCCATTCAAACTGTCTGGGCAAGGTGCCAAGTCTCGTTGTGCTCTTGATGGTGCAAGGTTGGCTGGAATAGAAACTGATGAGGAGCGGGAATGCAGTCAACGGTTTACCAATACGACAAGTGTGAACATTAACTTATGGGTTTCCAGGGAGACGGTTTCAGGACCACAACAATGTGCAATAGTCAGCTCCAAGTCCACACACTCTACATCTCTAACGTCAAGCTGCCACCGTCCACCATTCTACTCATTCTTGTGTATAAAAGGTATGGAGCATCGTTGTATACGTAGCCTGCGGTGGATTCATGGCATTGTTATCACCCATATCCGTACCGGTCTATTTTTGGTCAGCTGACTCCAGGGGTTATAGTTTGAGAGATCCCCAGCTATCTCGGCTATAAGATCCATGCAGGACAGAAGACGGTTTCGGTGTTTAGGTTAAGGTTGAAATTTACAACCACTGTGACGTGCTCAGGGGAGAGCTATTTATATAGTTAGAGTAAAGCGGTGGTCATTGTTTCTCTATACTGTGTATTCACTAAAAACGCAGTCACGTTACAAGTCAAGGATGTGTGTGCTGTATGGCCTGTAAACAAACAAATGACACGGGGAAATTAAAAATATAGTGGTGTGAGCAAAAATTACCAGATGGATCTCATCATCACACTCCAGCTAAAGCACATGCATTAATATTTAGACTTGTTGATATGTCTAGAGAAGGGCTCATTCCTGTGAAAAATACCCTGCAGACTCTTTGAAATTGACAGGCACGAGAAGTCACTGCCATTCCCAGTGTTATTAATGTAGCAGGGCAATATACGAGTGGGGCATAAACAACTGCCTTCTGTTTGCGTTAGCAATATCTACTGTAAGATGTTTAATTTTCGGACATGTAGGACCACCTTCAGAAAAGAATACCAAAGACATTCATTTGTTCAGTTAGACACCAATGGATGAATCACTTAGATAAACAGTTACACTAGGAATCACTTTCATGCATTTGCAATGTTACACTATGAATGACTTACATGCAGAGGTACACTAGATTTATGTATGCTTTAGGTGTTTCTGGATTTGAGTCCTAATCACTGCCGTGTGGTTTAAAAGCTGTCTCTTCTGCAGATCCTTCTCTGTGCGTGTTCATTCCACCTTATCAAAGTCTTTGAAATTTCAGGAGGCGTTCCCAAAGATCTCATATTGGCCCCATCTATTCTCTAGAATTCATGAATAAACGATTTGCCACAAACTGTACATGTTGGCTATAGAATACTAGCGGAACTTCGCACTGAGGAGACACTACTCTCAAGGATTCTGTCTAGACAACAGCATAGAGAATATTAATGAGCTGCTGTGAGCCTCACCTTTGTATGGGGCTCATGCCAAGAGATAGAGCATTTTGGCTATACAAAGATGGACATGCCCACTATTTGGCAACTTTCTTGCTACCCCTTTCTTCAACTCCGCCATCAATCGAAAATCAGTAGGGAAGTTTTCACTGCTGGAGTAATGCAACAGCATCCCGGTGTGTTACTGAAAAGTAAGTTTTAAGTCAGACTATGTTCCAGAAGAGGTCAATTTTCTGACATGAGTGGCTCAAGATTTATCACCAAATATTATTAAAACGGAGATATAGCTGCTTTAAGGGATCACTGGTCCTGGAGTACACATCACCAGTTTGGCACGCCAATTGTAACCTTTCTCGCTGGCACCCAAGTTGTTGCTGCAGGTAGTGAGTGGGCCCAAGCTAGTACTAATGTTGCTCGATCCATCCTTTGGACACAGTGGACAACCCCAACGTTTCTTCTCCTTGCTTAGTGGGGTTGGCCAGCGCTGATATGCATATATGTACATGTATATGTAAACTTAAATACATATATACATAAGATAGCTTCTTCTTCGTCCACTTCCGCCACTTCCTGATGGCTTTATTCTGTTAAAAGTTGGGTAGTACGCTAGCCATGGGAGCAACTTCCAGACTGACACAACTGCAGTAAGAAAGGCTCTATCTGCTCAATCTCTGCGTTTATTTTTCTCTCTCTGCGTTGCTATGGAATGTCCTTCTCCTGCTATCAAGTCTATGAATACCTGATAGCTGTTGACGCTTGCTTGTTAGGATCACTGGAAGCGCAGGCATTACAAACTTGACCCGGATTCTCATATCCCTATCAGATGCCATAAGCTGTTTAGACCTTCAGACCCTTTGTTCACCAGGCTCATGGGCTAACCCCTCATTCAGGAATGCTTCCCCTTGTTGGGAATGCTAAATTATTATAAATAATTGGCAACAGCAGACTGTCACACAGCAGATTGTGATCAGACATGGTGTTTAGACTACAAAAAATTAAGATCTCTCAGTAAATGTAGTGTTGGCAACCATGGGATCTTGTTCCATTGCTGGATGCGGCATGTAGGTCGGCTGATCCCTGGTGTTCCATAAAATGTTCACTGTTTGATGTTCAAGCTTCTGTTGATAGCTACGTATTACCTTCTGTTATTTTCTGTTGAGGATTTATGAAATTGTTAACACTGCTGATGAACATCCTATTCTCGCACAGCCCAAAAGTGCTGATGTTCAGCTGCCTCCTGCTAACCAATCGACCAATCCCATTCTCATTATCTTCTATCTCTCTGAAGCTGAAGTTGGCACGTGTGCATTATCCTTTTTATTGAACTGTTCTGTTGTAGAATAGATTAGCATGAAACTTGTTCTGTCACCACAGGAAAAAAATACATTTTTCTGCAACACTGGATAGCAGGTTGCAATCAGTTCTGTAATCAGATAGACCAAGAAAATGATTTCTAATCAAAGACCCATACGCCAAATATTGGTCGCAAATGATTTAAAAGGCAAGGTTTGTTCCTAGATATGAGTCATTGCCATCGTTCTATTTTTTATGCCGCAGTGTCAAAAGGCAATGTTTGATTACGAATAGTAGCATGCAAGAAAAGTTAACAACAACTAATTGAGCCAGCATTTCGCACATGCGCTCTTTGGTAGTATGTAAAATCAATTTTAGTCGTCTGTAAAACTCATTGAGGTTACCTCAGAAGAGCAACGTGACAGACAAGGGTCATTGCTGAATCACAATATCTCATTTCATGCAACAGCATCCTTACTAAAGGATTTTCGCCAAAAGTTAATCAAATTTATCATATATCCGACAGAGGTATCATAGCCTCTGGAAATACCATATGTACAGAAATATAGAATTGTCCCTTTGGCGTGACATCATGAAACAAGTTTATGCGTGTAGATGGCTTTCTTAGACCAATCGGAACGAAATTGGAATATGATTCCTGTCTACTGCTTACAGGCTAAGTTGCAATTACCATAAGCTGTATATTAGTGATCAATAAGCAAGTCTTGGGCCGCGATTGTGCAGACGTGAATGAATGTTTGGAAGGATTTCACAAGTGTGACAGCAACGCACAGTGTCTCAATACTGACGGGTCATACAACTGCAAGTGCAAGGATGGTCTGACAGGAACTGGCACTATCCATCACTGTACTGGTAAGTAAAGTACATGTACAGATCTTCATGAAGCATCATATGTGTGAATCCTACACAATCCTGGTGATATCATGCAACACTGAACTTCTACCAGTTATTAATGTATTACCAGATATTGATCTAACCTTGCGGTGAATGTTCATGTCTAGAGTGGAGGGAAGGGATTGTTTATCCAATTGGTTGTTGGTACATAAGTTATACTCTGGTTGACTTGGGAATATCACAAAAGTCTTCGCTATGCTGTGTTATTAGAAAACCATGACCAGTTCAGCCTTAGTAGATGTTTCTGTCAGGTTCAGAGCAAAACTCGTTGAATCTCTTCCACACAAGGGGCTGCCATATTTTGTGCAGTTGCAACCTTGTATGGATTTTCCATGAAAGACCAGAATGCTCATTACAAAGGATTGAAACGTTTATGACACCAGAAGAAGTACTTGATGACCCATCCACAGGCAGGGTTAAAGCCACACCTGCACAAGGTGCCGTGACAGATCAGTGGTAAGACAGCTCCAGAAACAGCATATCTTGCACTCGACAATGATAGAATGAAATTGCAATTAGCACTGAATGTACGCGCGACATTGCTGCGGTACATGAAATTCAATATCTATTAAATAATTGTGATAGACCCTAGCGCTACTAAATATGGGGCATATGGAAGGTATGCAACGACTCGGACATATTCAGTACATATCACACACTCTCCACATAATGTTTACACAGCAGTGCTCTAAGACTATAAATTTAACCACATCTTGGCAACTCTGCTGCCACGATATTAACATTTGAAATGACCAATAACCAAGTCTCCATAAATTCACAGATATCAATGAATGTCAAGCCGAAATGCACACATGTGACATCTATGCACATTGTCTCAACACTGAAGGGTCATACAGCTGCATGTGCAAGGATGGATTTACAGGAAAGGGCACTATCTATCACTGTACTGGTAAGGCATTGTAGCACCTTCAGCATCCAGACTGTGTGTGACTCATAAACTATCACAGTCCTGGTAGATAACACACAGCACTGGCTAATGAATGCAATCCAATCAGATAGAACATCTGTGAGTGTCACCAGCTACAAGCAGAGAACAACCCTCGAGGGGGTAACTGCTAGTGTAGAGGGAAGGCGATGTTTTCCAAATGATCTGTACTGCATACATTGCACACTTGTTCAATATAGAGAAGTCTTGTTGACCTTAGCTCTCAACAGTATATTATAAATTATGGGATAGGCACTGATAGTGCTGTCCACTGCTATGTTCCCCTCCCAACCCCACCCCCATATAGTACATCAAATAGTAACTGGATCACCTTTGCTCTACAGACATCAATGAATGCTCAACAGGTTCTCACACGTGTGACAACACACGTTGTGTCAACATTAATGGTTCATTCAGCTGTAAGTGCAAACCTGGACTTAGCACTCTCCGTACTGGTAGCGGTAGGTCATGAAATGATTTCTCTTCACTGCACTGTAGGTGATTCATACATATGTCCTCGTTACGCACTTCAGGATGTCCAGCATTAATCCATTCAATGTAAGCTGGCCTGGAGAACTGTGAAAATAGCCAACAAAATGATACACCAAAAGGATAGCTATCAGACGGATTATGAGGCGGAATATCACTCTGCAACCCCCTAACTTTTGCATTGCTCCCTCCACAAACTGTGTAGGCAGCCTCATGGTCAAAATCCAGTAATCAGGCAAGCACAATTGTAACTCTGGAGACTGTTCTGTGCAGTAACTAGGAGAGACTGGGAACAGTTCTTGTTGAGCATGGCTGCTTCGTTGCTGTAGGCTTGGACCTCATTGTCTCTCAGTACAAATGCTATCCCGCCTCCTCATCTAATTAGTTATTGTAGAAGACATGATCCATCATATCTGCTCATATCAACATACACTACTGTGTCCTAGTTTCTCTAATTCGAGGGTTTTGCTGTTTGTGCATTCCCTATACTAGTATCTACACTGAGGAATGGTTCTGTGGATGTGGTAGAGACTCATGATTCTGGCCCAGTAGGAGCTGGAGAGAGTTCCTACAAATTTTAATGGGCATTCATGTGTCATGTGTTGTGTGTGCATTTCTGTGTTACAGGGGCAAGGATCCCCACCTCCTCCCAAATTTGATGTAGTTCTTACAGAGTACCCTACTGAGTGCACTTTCTCTTTTGGCAAATGTCCAAAAACTTTCTCCATTCTTGGAGTGTCACATGGCATGTGACACTGCAGGACTGGAGAACACTTCTGAGAAATTTTCTCAACAGTTTTGGGACATTGCACGAAAACATTAAAAGACTGATAAAGTCATGATGCACATAGAGCGACAAGCCTGGAAACATCACAAGCAAGCTGATTCATGATGCAAGCGTACTTGGATAAATGTATAGATAGTTGTTGGGCCAGGCAACCCACAAACCGGGGATGAGCGAATCAATATCGTCCTTTGCGTGAACCAGACATAAAACACGAAAATATTAATTACATATCGGTATATACCGATCCGGAAAAACATTTTGTGACCGTGGAGTGATGAAGGGTTGTTCTTTGGTCGGCTGTTCTTTGCATTAATTTTAGTGGTGCTTTCTTCTTTGATCGAAGACATGGTGATAGTAGATTTTCTAGAGGTATTTTCTCAACATTCTGACATTTTTTCATCACAAATGCATTGTTTGGTGTCTGATTTCAGGTATTGATGAATGTAAACGAACTCTCAAGTGTGATCAAAATGCAATGTGCATGAAATCTACTGGGTCCTACTTCTGTGTGTGTAAGGAAGGCTTCACAGGAAGTGGTAATGATGACAATTGCACAGGTGGGACCTGCCAGGTGCAAATTTAATTTGTTTTTCTGTTGTATTTGTAGAAGTTTTTATACAAGTGATTTGATCAGCAATTATCTCTACCAATGCCAGTCATATCTGTGCTGTGATGAGCCATTTGTGTTGTAGTTTGTTAGCATGCTGCTGCGTCATATGCAAAAAGTATAATGGCAGCGTGATAACTTAATCTTCACTTACCATCGCAACCAACACGTCTTTTTCTACTGTATGTAGAAGCCTTGTCGTCCGCCAAACACTGACAAGGGTTACTGAGCTTGGGTGAGCTCAGCTGAGTTTGAGGCCGACAAATTAGAACTCATGCAAGACTCATAATATCCCAACTGGACACTTACAAAAGGGTTTTTCACAGGCCTGGTGTAACTTTGCAAATAGAAACATGAACATCGATCCCAGATCATAAAGCTGTCGTCAGTAGCGTGACTAGTAATCAGCTACGCACCTGCAAGGGGCAAAATAAAGATTAAATAGAATCTGAAGAAAGTTCAGGCAAAGGTATGTTGTGATATTTCAGCAGCATTGGAAGTTGAAAGAAGCTGCAAATGGCTGCTACTAGTATTCGCAGAAAGTCACCCGGGATGGTCCTGTGAAAGTGGCGTGAACTGTGTCAATAGTATAATAATATAATATTATTGTGTAGATCTGCTGGTATGACTTGGTTCTTGTTTGATGACTGTGGTGACAAATTTTCAGTGGAGATTAAATTTAGTCATTTGGGACCTGTGCCAAATATAGACAAAATGAAAGAGCTAAGGAAATGTTGTACGTTTACACTACAGGCAATGAAAAAAATAATTAAAAATATGCACTTATCTATTAATGCTCATAAAACCATCTAACTACAGTCCTTAGTGGTTGACCATGCATTCTCTTGCACACCCTGAAATGACACTGATATGGTAGCACGTTGTGAACTTCTGACTGAGTTCATTGATGGACTGGCAGTATATGCACACCCCATCACTGTACTGGTAAGACATTCAAGTTAGTTCATTTACACCATTGTGTGTAAGCTAAACTCACAGTTCTGGCACGTGGTTGACCTTATGTAATATTATTATCAGATGTCATTGTGCGGTGACAATGTGAAAGCCCATTG
The DNA here is from genome assembly GCA_028565695.1 of Nicola tetela. Classification (NCBI taxonomy): domain Eukaryota; kingdom Metazoa; phylum Porifera; class Calcarea; order Clathrinida; family Clathrinidae; genus Nicola; species Nicola tetela. Next base: position 10,342 of record JAOWAW010099740.1, read on the forward strand.
AGAGACAAAACTTCCCGCACAATACCCCTTGCACCTCCTCTTGAAGTGGGCAGTTGATGTCAACTTTCTTGCTGCAGCAATAACACCAGGCAGCTGACATTCTAAAATGATGACTACTGTTTTAATTTGTTCTGTAATATATTCTCCCACAATTCTGTGTGCGGCCTGAGTGTTGCAGTTGTTTCACAGTTCACGTGCATCAATTAGTATGCACCTCCAAGCTGTGCTCCCCATCAGAAAAATATTGTCAACTCATGTGAATAAGACTCCAGGAAGCCTAAACAGACAGACATGTGGGTGAAAAATGTGTGACGAATGCCAAATGCCGTGAATCTGCTGCGTCATCTTCTGACTTGTGTCGTGTTCAACTTTTATCTGGAAGAAATTCCTGCAATTTAATTCTTCACTTCTGCATAAGACCATGATGTGGACACTTCACCAGGGCAAAAGAACCAGCTTGAGCACCTACATATTGTTCTAAACGGATGCCTTTCTATAGTTTACATGGCAAACCTTGTATCTGCCGCACACAAGATAACGAAACGTACTTTTTCAATCCTACATGATGGAGAGTCTCCCATTTTTGAACTTCAGTAGTATCACTTAGAACTTTGTAGAAATGTCCCCGCCCCACCTCAACAGTTTTGTTGTGACTCAGCATTTACATGCATATATCCGCAGACATCAATGAATGTTTAGCTGAATTTCACAAGTGTGACAGGAACACATATTGCGTCAATACTAATGGCTCATACAACTGCAAATGCAAGTATGGACTTACAGGAAATGGCACAATTAATCACTGTATTGGTAAGTCATGCAATGTTCTAGCAAGACACTGCACTGTCAACTTTGCAGCTGAGTGGGATATAACTGTTGTCTGGCCAAAATTCAAGTGCAAACACTTTGATGTCAAGTCTTAGTGCAATGTAATAGAAACTCGTTCCCTAAGAAAGAGCACATATAGGCTTTTCCAAAAAAGGAAGGGGCCATGGTTTGAACATGCCTATAGCTCACAGTGGAATGTGTAGCAAACAGCTAGCATATTAATTTTCACTCAATCAGTTAACTTTCCTTCCCTCTGTATTAACAGATGAAAAAGGTGTTTCACAATCAACCAGTGACAGTAGTCTTGGACCTACAGTTGGTGGTGTTGCAGGAGGAAGTCTCTTTCTCGTTATTCTCCTACTGATTTTTCTTCAGCGAATAAGAAATGCAAAGAAATGGCACAACAGCTCTAGCTCTCAGTCACTGGTTAGGCATTTTGACAGCTCTGTGGACAACAGTAGTTCCTCAGTATCAGTGGGTAAGTGGTAGAACAGTGCAGTGCTCTGCTTACTGAGACTCCAATACTTCATACCTTGACCGATTCTGAGGCACATCCACTGTTTTTGGTCTAGGTGAAAATTTGTAGAGAAGACTTTGAGGAGACCTCCTATTGCCTGCTTTTTGGAGAAAATGTTTAGCTCTTTTGAGGTCACTTAAAATTCTCCAAAGCTCTCATAGGCAAAGATGGGAATCACTTTATAACAGATTTACAACGTGTAGCTTAAGTTGCTGTAATGACTGCAAACCTCATAAATCAGGTATACTTACTACACAAGACCTTGATATTGACACTAGAGTAGGGAATTTTTTCATTTTACACCCATGTGAGACTGTCTGCCTACACTGCCAGAAAGATTTCCCACTGCAGCAATGCCTTTGTTTGAAACATTTCTTCTCAATGTTTTGTGGTTACCAGAAAACTGGTGAAATCTTTCCTTCTCCATGACCATTAACAGGTTCTTGGAGCTCTCTACAGTATAAATTGTTCATGTAAATGACATAAATAGACCTGAATTCCCTCTCGGTAAATTTTGATTTCACTTTGAAGGATAGCAAGACACCTAAATGGACATTCCTTTTCCAGGTTCCGTTTCCACAGACTAGCCAAAACAGCCCAGCAGCATACTGGATATTCTTGCTCTTTTCCACTAAACACACTTTGGGCTTAGCAAATTTATCAGGCCAATTTTGAGTCAAGTTGCCCTTTTCCATTTACACATTTCACCTTATCTGTCTGGATTTTTCTAGAATTTTGTAAGCCAGTTTATGTCAGAAGCTAAAAGAGCCTGAGCTAATCACTAGGGATACTTGGCTGTCATTATATAAATGTTAGCTAGGCTAATAGATCTTGTTTCTGTCCGTTTCTACTATTGCATGAAGTATGAATGCCATGATCAGTAATTATCACTTTTTTCTTCTAAAGGTTTGACTTGCCTTGTCTAATATTAATTCAGATGTTGTCCATGGTCATGCATGCAAGTCTATAGCTATCCTAATCTGTTTGGCTGTGGTTATTGCTAAGGTGATGCAGTGCCTGCAAAGAGTGCGCTGAGGGTGAGTTGTGGTGGCAGAGAAAAAGCATAAAAACAGAGCTGTAGTAACACTGTACACTCTTACTGGGACGGAGTGATCATGACAGAACTAGTATGGTCATGACCTGGGCCGCAAACTCTTATTTTAATGTTAATAAATTTTCATCCTCAGATGTCCAACATTATCATTTAATTACAGAGTGATACTGATAAGCAGCTTTGATTCACCGAAAATGTTGACTACCAGCAACACATCAACCTTGATCTGGCCATTCAGCCATAGAAACATTGTGACAACAGCCATAGAGATCAACTTCAATTGTTGATGATATTACTTGTACATGTCTAAGACACATGGGAAATCATTGAACGTTAGCCATTTTGCAACAAAATTACTACAGCATGAAGGGCAATAGCTGATGCAGTGATTAGACGCCTGTAAATAACAAGTTAGGTTGATGCTGTGAAGGTTTTCAATTGCCAAATTGAGTCCAATACCCTAAAAATAGGACATTAGAATTAGCAGTGGCAGATATTGTTTGGACTTCTGTGCTTTTTTTCTGATTATTATTCTTTTAGCAACATCACAACTACAGTCAAGTCCAATACACAGTTCAGTGGGTTTGGAACTAACTGAAAATGTTGCTTATATATCCATCGAAACAAACAAGATGGCCACCACAATGGAAACGTCAGAGAACATTGCTTGTTTACCTTTTGAAGTGTCTCAAGGACAAGACAACGAGGAGCACCAGTATGAGTATATCATGGTGTCAAAAGAACAGAACAAAGCAGGAGAATTTGATGATAAGGATGAGGATGACTGTGTCATGCAATGTCAGAAGAAATTCCCTAAATTGTAGGCCTTGGAATTAATTCAAAGAACATAGATGTTTTTCAGAATCAATGAAGCCTATAGACAGAAACAACTTGACCACTTTTCACATGCTTCTAAAGTGATAGCAGACAGCTATTTAGTTTGTTGTTTTGTTTCCTTACATAGCTGTTCTACTTTGAGCTATGGATTTGACTTTTTATCTTTCCTAGAAGTTTTCCATAGTTAATAGATTTGTTCTCAGCTTTATTTTTGAATTCTCTTCATAAATTTTCCCCCAATACTGCTGGGTGATGTTTTACCTGTCTGGGTGGGGAAGTTGTAGTATCTATCCCGCTTGAACAACCAAATGGTACGCTAATGATCACCACTTGTGTATCAATCGACGTTCCTGCCTTGTTCCCTACTGAGCGCTCACATTCAGTTCCTGTTACAGTTGTGGTGTATAGAAATTTGCGTGAAAATAGAAACAACAAATTTGTGTACACACCACTATATATGAATATCCAGGTTGGATCATAAAATCACGTGCATGGTGTGTTCCGAAGCACTAACATTTTAGGGCATACGCACATAGAAACAGCTAGTAACATAGATAGGATGATGAAGGAAAGCATGATCCTGCCCGGGTTAACCCTATCACTACCAGGGAGGCACATTGTGCCCCCCCCCCCTCGGAAATCTTTTCTTTCACCACAGGTAGGTGGAACAGCCTGATCATCTTCCTTGACTTTTCCTTGCTACATATATGGAACGTAATTCTGTAATTTTTTTCTCAGGTATCATTATATATGTTGCCATGGAAACCGATTATGATTTACCGATTTGTGCGCATCAAGACCATTTTTTCTATTTGTTTCCCTCTTTCCTCCTCCTATTTTGCTCCCTCTCTATCACCTAGCTAAATAATAAGAAATCACTTCACATTTTACCACCAACACAGTTTCCTGGTGAACACTCTGCATGAGCTGAACATGCTGTTGGTTGTTACACCAAGCGATGACATTTGCCTGTAGGGCACTTCTACCTCTTTGTTTTTCTGCTTTGCTGCCTTCTTTCGGAAACAACAACTCTGCAAGTTGAAAGAGCTGTCCTCAAGTAACATTGCCGGCAAATTTGGCCGTTGTATCTCAAAGGGCTGCAGAGTTACCTAGGGGGCACTTTGTTCCCCCCTGGCTTTTATATCCGCAATAAAAGCCTGGTAGTGATAGGGTTAATTAATTACAATCACGACACTATCCCAACTCACCGGTAATTAGACAGTTGCACTGACACTGGACCAGAGGAAAGGAATATTCGGTTAGTGCAACTGGGGTTCTAACCAATGGCCATTCGTATTGCGCAGGAATGCTCTAACCCTGGGCCACTGAGCTATCATACCACAGTCACAACTACACGAACAATCCAACCTCCACTGGTACCAGTACCAACGCCAGCGCTGCATTGCTGGATGACTGCAATGCAGCGCTGCCATTTGTCCTGGTGTATGGATTGTTCGTGCAGTCGTGGTTGTGGTGTGATAGCTCGTGGTAAAAACATTCCTGCGCAATACGAAAGACACTGGGTTCGTAACTATAGATAGGATAATGGGTCATGATATAGAGCACACCTTTTCTTCGTTCTGGGAGAGCAGTGACTCCTGGAATGCTTTTACTGAGGGCTCAAGCGGCTCGGCTGCTTGGGTCCTAATAAACGGCATTCAAATTGCGCTCGGTTCAACATCGATATCACGATATTAGTTGCGGATTTCGCTTGTAAAAGTGGAATGCTTCACTAATCTTGCGTTTCTTCTCCTACATACATTCCAGAGGTCACTCCTCTCCCAGAACGATTAATATACCATACATACAGCACATAGACGTACATACAGTGCGGAATACGTTGCTTAGAAACGCATTGTCACATCCTGTGCGGGTTTGACACCTATATACTCGTAGTAATATGCATTCCAACCCTCAGCACGACAGTATAAGTATCTCAAGCTGTCTGTACTACGTTGTCTTTCTAATGGCTGATGAAGCCAGAGGCATTTCTGAGGAGACTTCTCATGAAAGAAAGTTTCTTGTGACTTGTGTGCTGGGAATCCTCTTAATATTAAAAAATAATAAGTAAATAATAATAATAATAATAATAATAATAATAATAATAATAATAACAATAATAATAATAATAATAATAATAATAATA
>JAOWAW010099751.1:0-15722 GCA_028565695.1 Nicola tetela
CCCCAAGACACTACTTTCCTCCTACCCCTACCCCTTCCTTCCCTCACTCCTCATTTTCTTTTCTTCTAACTAGCAACTTGTTGCTTACTCAACTCAATTCTTTAATCCATCACTCCATCAGATAACTCTCTGCCAACTGTCCTTCCTTTAGCAAACTTCGTCTGCACATGTCTCACCCACCCATTAACTAGCCTATAGTTCTGCCTTCCCTTCTCTTCTCTCACCTGTACAACACTCTTCCGCAAGCACAGGCTTTGTCAGTTCATTCTCACTGGCTACCGATTTTGATTTTGGCACAGATCTAGCTTCCACCATTCTCTCTGCTGCAGTGCTCTCCGAGATGCCTTCTTCTACAATGGTCAGCGACTGACTTCGACGTCGTGCACTGATTTTGGGAGAAGTAGCAAGCAGTGTAGAAACCCGATTCACTGCTAAGCAAACAATGCCAGAAGCAAACTGAACAAATGAGACAATCGTAGTTTGCAGGAGGAGAAGCATGGTGCTTGGGAGGGCAAGAAAGAAAGAGACAGAGGAAGAAACAGAGAAGCAAAGTGAGAAGGAGAACAAAACAGAGACACTCAAACACCCACAGAAAAACTGAGGCTGATATCTAGTTGTAGAGCAAACACACTAAATATGATATACCCTATAGCGAGCCAATGCCCTATAGACGTCCACGAACCCAAGTATGGCCACCTGATCCATGGTTCGGAGTTCAGCTGTCATGGAAAGAATTCATGACGCATGCACTTACTCTTGAAACACTCTGTTAGTCTTTCAATGCTTGCTCACATCCAAACGACAGGCAGGAACTACCAGCCATGACAAGATCATGACGCATGCACCTGAAAATGAAACTGAAACTTGTTTTGTGTTACTCCCATTGTGCACATCAAGGCTATGAATTTGTTGACAGATGAGTTGGCAGTCTGGTGTCATAGCCACAAGTGTCCCAACCACAGAAGCCAACAGCTTCCAGGTCTGTGAGGTTACCAATGACAATGGGAGAAATCACAGGCGATTTTCCAAAAGGCATTTGAAATCCCACTTTGAGAGCACAAAGGGCAGCCCCAAATGGCCTTCTTCGCTGGAACTCATCACTCTTGTTTGCAGCACCAGTGCGCAAGTGGCTGTTTCAACTTTTCTACACTAGGGCTAGCATTGCGAACTTTTCACATGCATCTCCACAGATGTTTGCGCCTGTCTCCTGGCTGATGTTCAAAAGCTCTTATTTTTGTTCCCTCTTCTGTAATTCTATCTGTGAATTGTTGCACATGAATCTGTCACGTCCGTATTTGTTTATCCTGTTTACCCATTTGCTCAGGGATGAATAATGGCTTTTGTAGCAGTTGGCCAAGACAACCTCAACTCAGAGTATGTTTTCTAATACCAGTTAAGATAACAAGAAGAAGGACAACTCAACAGGAATCCAGAAGTTAAAAAGGCACTCAACGGCCCATCAGGTACTTAGCTCTTAGATGTATCTAAGAATTACGTAATTGAAACGGTTCTACAGGTGGTGGCAGTTACACCATTCCCTTCTCAAATAACTAATTGCTGGGTAAAGTAGTGGTACAGAATGATTATGTAATGAGAGAAACAGCAATTACTTTTTAGCCTTCAAAACTGTTTTCATGATACCTTTTTAATGCTGAAATGTTAAAAACCGGATGACATTGTAAACCATAAGGTAATTCAAGTCGAAAGGCATTTGAAGGAACTCTTTCGATGACTTCAAAACGTCCATACCATCTGGGTCGCAACTTATCTGATGGTCTGTTTCAGGCTGCTGGAGTAACCAAAAACTCTATGTACCATCACCTTGTCTCCCACCTTAAGCTCCAGTTCTTTGCACCTCCGATCTGCATAAAAACACTGTCGAGATTGAGCAGCCGTTATCTCGTCCTTAGAAGCGTGTAATGCATCTGCCTGACATTGCAACCATGCCTTAGCACAACTGTCCTGAGTAAAGTCCAGAGACATGCGGCTATCCAAAACAGAGGACGGTGTCAAGGGTTGTTACCCATAGTTCAAGAAAAAGGGTGTTTCTCCAGTTGTTGATTGTGGTGTAGAATTAATGGAGAATTGACAAAGTGGAAGAAGTTCGTCCCAGTCTGACTGCTTATGATTCACGAAGTCACGTAATGTTTCTTCAATGATCCTGTTGACCCTTTCCGTCATGTCGTCAGTTTGGGGGTGATTGGCTGCGCTCATCTGCAGCTGCGTACCCAATAGTTCGCAAGTTTCCTTGAAGAAAGCTGCAGTGGATCATGGATCATGGTCGCAAACCATCAATTGGCTAAGGCCGTGCAGGGAAAAGATGTTGTGAATGTATAAGTGAGCTGCCCCCTTCGCATCCAAGTGTGAAGTAGTTGGAACAAGATGAACAAACTTGGTCAGGTGATCAACAAAAGTAAGTATGGCATTGTGGTTTCTCTGTCATAGGCAGGCCGAGGATAAAATCCATACTAATGTTTTCCCACGGTTGTTCTGGTACTGGGAGTGGTTGAAGAAGGCCCACCTTGACCTTGTTAGACTTACTACATTGACAGGTCTCACAAGACTCCACAAAATTCTTTCCATCCCTTCCCATTCTGGGCCAAAAGAAGTGCTGCGCGAGTTTCCAGAAGGTTCTATCTCGACCAGGGTGGCCTGCAATCACACAATCATGTACTTCTTGTAAGAGCTTTAACCTCAATTCGCCTTGGGAATGCAAAGTCGTTCTGGAGAAGCGGTTGTTAAACGCAGTCTCTCATCTTCCCTGTTCCACAAGTAACATTCATGAAAAGTATCCAGTGATGATGTTGATAGTCTGTTGATGATGAAAGAAAGTTCTGGATCATCTTTGTATCCATCCAATAAAAGTTCCGCTTCATTGGGGTGAATGTCAAGAGAAAATTCTAAATTCTGGATCTGTGGATCTGGTTGAAGCTGTTGTGTTAAAGGGTCTGCCAAGTTTGAACTTCCTGGTAAGTGGTGAGTGGTGAAATGAAAATTGGCGAGGAACTCCACCCATCTTGCTTCTCGTTTAGACAGTCCAGGTTTAGTTCTAAGGCAGACCACTGGTTGGTTGTCTGTGAACAAATCAGTGTTTAAACAAGTATAGCCTCTAACTCTTCAAAGCAAACACTATCACCACAGTTTCCCTCTCAGTGATCATGTAGTTCTTCTCAGCAGGGGTAAGTTTGCGACTAACGTTGGCTACCAGATGCCACTCACCATTGTCTTGTTGTGTAAGTACTCCGGCAATAGCGGTGTCACTGGTATCAGTATGCACTCTGAAAGGTTTTAAAACATCAGTGAGTTTTAACACAGGAGCTTGAAGAAGGGCAGGCTTCATTTCATCAAAGGCTTCCTGTCTATCAGCGTTCCAAGAAAATGAAGCATTCTTTCCGGTGATTTCTTCTAATGATTTAGCCTTCTGAGCGAAATGATCTATGATTCATCTAAAATAGTTGGCAAGTCCCAAGAAACTTCAAGCTTAAGACACCATTTGTGGCACTGGCCAGTCTTGAAGTGCTTCAAGCTTCTTTGGATCAGGTGTAATGGTGCTGCCCATGAGGTAGCAGCCTAAATGGAGAATTTCCATTGCAGCAAATGTGCATTTCTTTGGTTTGCAGTACAGTGGATTTTCACGAAGAAGTTCCATGATGTGGCGAATGTGGTCTAAATGCTCCTCCCAACTCTTGCTAAAGATCAAGATGTCATCAAGGAAGACAACAAAAAATTTTTGCAGATAGGATCGAAGAATACAATTCATCAGCGACATGAATGTTGTGGGGGCATTTGAGAGGCCAAATACCATCCCCTTAAATAGGTAGTGACCAAAGGCATGTTGATGGCCATCTTAGGAATATTGGCTTCCGTGATGCGCACTTGGTGATAGCCAGAGTGAAGATCTAGTTTTGTGAAGAACTTGCTTCCTTGAACCGTGTCAAACAGATCATCTACATTTGTTAAATGCGCCTCATTCTTGATTGTAATGCAATTTAGGTCTCGCCAGTCGCACACCAGTCGAAGCGATCCATCAGATTCCTTAACGAAGAAGACTGGATGGAGCTCCAAAGGGTGATTTGCTAGGCTCAATTAAGCCACGTTCTAGTAGAGCGGTCAATTGAGAATGAAGTTCTTCAAGCTCCGAATGAGAGAGCCAATAAGCAAAACAACTCAGTGGAGACAAGCCTGGAACTAAATCAATGTCGTGGTTAACTATTCGTTCAGGGGTAGTTTCCGTGGTAGTTCTTGTACTCTTCTAGTAACTGAGAAAGTCTTTTCTTTGCATTCCTTGTATTCTTATGTCAAATCTTCCAGTGGGTTTGTTTGAGATTCAGTATGTTTCAGTTCGGTGACCCATGCAGTAAATCCAATACTTCCTTGTCAAAGTTCATGATGTGCCTGGTGGCCAGAAATGAGCTGAAGTTCCACCTTCAAGGAGTCTTCGGACGAAATTCCAGAGTCACCAGAGCACATTTCCTCGATTCCTGTGTCCAAGGGTGAGTTAGAATTGTGAATCTGGACAGTGTTCTTTTGGAAGTCTACCACGGGATTGTGAATCCAAAGCCAAGGCTTACCGAGGATAAGATCATATTTTGTGAAAGGGTACACGATTAATGACTGTTTTTCACTGAAATTTTTCACGACGACCTTCGTGGGTTTAGAACGAACGAAAGGCTGAGACGAAGTAGATCCATTGGCGAGTGCAACGTCAAAATTTCCGTCAGGTAATTCAGTTGGCAAATTATATTTCTTGACAAAGTCAGAGGATATCAAGTCGTGTGTAGATCCACAATCGATGAGAATACATGCTGGCTGTCCATTGATCTTTCCCGCAAATCGTAGCAAGTTGTTTTCCATTGAGCTGCTAGTCAGGTATGCGCTCCTAAGTTCAAACAAGCTTTCCTTTTCTGGCTTGGTCATTATCGAATCAGCTGAATTGGTGGTCGCCACAAAGTCAGCTTTTCAGGGTTCTAACTCGGGAGTGGATTCGTCTTCAAGTAATGCGAAACGGTTCGATTGATTAAGTCACAGTGATTTGAGATGCTACGTTTCCATACATTTGCATCCCACACTTCAGTATGGGGCGCAGGAAATTGACGCGCTTTTCAGCAGGTGCTTTGGGGTTTTCTCGTAATTTTGCCCCCTTACATTTGCCATACAGTGGTACATGAAGATCTTGACACCATGCAAAGGCATCGGTAGTCATATCCGCGCTTCTCTCTGGGGTTCTCTCTAGCATCTCAAGAACATTTGAAAACCGGTGCTCTGTCATTGGTAACAAGCACCGAAGAAGAAACAAGACAGTGACCACCATTGGGCAGAAGAACTCGCTGTTTGGAGGAGAACCCAGGCAAAAATCGACGGCTGCTCACTTCCCAGCCTTGGCAGACCTCACCTCCGCAAAGCAAAACTCGGCGACCGGGTCCGGTTAAACCTTCCCAAGAGATCAACTTTTTTCCCAGCATTGCAGTGCTTGTGCTCACTGGCTCTGAATAGCAGTTTGATTTTGGATACTTAGGCCTGATGCTTAGGTTTGTTGTCTGTGCTGCAGCCTTTACAGTGTCAAGGCAAGCAATGCATGGGTGGTATGTCACCTTCATGAACCCATTCTGCCCATCCCACTACAAAGAGCGTAGCCGCCCCATAAGGCTCATATACTTCTCCACTGTCTCCAAATCAGATCCTTTCAGTCTCCAGATCAGATCCTTTCGCTCAACTTCTAATAAAATCCGCAAATTTAACTGTACTGAGACGAAAAAAAAAACACCAATGAGTAGGTATTGGACAGCACTTTAACCCTATGCATTGTTCAAGTTAAAATTCTGTTATATGGGTGAGATATGGTCGAATAGGTGTGAAGTACATCTTTGAGTGCTAGCTCCTGCAGTTGGCAAACGTTCAACTGCCTGATAAGACCACATACTTCAGCAGATCGCCGTGAGTTGAAAAGCCTTGGGTGCAAAACTCTTCGCCAGTGACGGCACCCTATTTGTCACTGGCTTTCGGCGTTTGGGTTCTTCCTCTTTCACAGACAATCCTTAAACAGGTGACCAGTTTGACGACAGTAGAAACATTTGCCTTCATGTAAAAGTTGCTGTCTTTCTTCGGTGGAGATTGCTTCAGTGCAATGCTCGTCTCTCTACTGAAGAGGTGTCCGAGCCTGATGCCTTAGGCTTAATTCGTGGTTCACTTGTTTGGGAGGGGTGGCCAATAGAATTCATACGCTCTACCAGACGTGCAGCACGAGTGGCTTCTGCCAACGTCTTTGGGTGCTCTCGAAGGACTTCAGTTTGCAGGACGCTTTGTAGCCTTCACACGAAAAGAATTGCCTGAGAAAGGTCGTCCAACTCAAGAACTTTCAAACTGAGATGAGTAAACTCTGATTCATAATCTTCTAAAGATGCCAGTTCTTCAAGGTTAAACAACTTAAATTGGTTTTCCTTACCACGGTTGAGGGAGCCATAAGTTTGAGTCAAGGCAGCCTTCAAAGTCCACCAGTTAAGAAACTTGACACCAGCCTGTTGTTAGAAGTTAACCACAACAAGGCATTCCCTGACAGGAAACTTACAGCATAGTCAACCTCTTGAAGCAGGGAGCTGAAGTTTGCCCACCTGATGGAACATTCCACGAAAAAAGCCCACTCTTCAAATTCTGAAGTCCTTCCATCAAATAGTGGAGGTTATTTTGGTTGAACATATGGATGAGATGTCAGAAAGGACAAAGCGGTGTTGCAATGGCAACACCTGGTCTTACAGCTGGTGAATTCAAATGGGAAGGATTCCACTTAAAGCAAAAGCACCACCACAGCAACAAGAAAAGACTTCTTAAGTAGAGAAACACTGCAAGTAGATAAATGAGGTAACCCATGCTCTGCTACCAATGTATCGGTCAGCCGAGACAACCTCAACTCACAGTACGTTTTCTAATGCTGGTTAAGATAATAATAAGGACGACAACTCAACAGGAATCCAGTAGTTAAAAAGGCCCTCAATGGCCCACAGGTGCTTAGCTCTCAGATGCATCTAAGAATTACGTAATTAACACGGTTCTGCAGGTGGTGGCAGTTACAGCTTTTCTTTTACAAACATTTACCGCACTTTCAACCGTGTCAGGCAGCCACATACGGCTTTGTGGACGGCTATAGGGCATTGGCCTGCTATAGGGTCTAACATATAAAACAGTCTACCTCATCTTTCCTTGAGATAGAGGCACATTCAGAGAACACACAAAAAAACCACTTTGGCTCTTACCACCTCGCACATCAAGCTGATCCTTGGTGGCACAGAGATGGTGCCTGCACGCAAAGGAACAACACCAAGGAAAACACATGGCAACTTCCAGAGCTGTTGGTCAGAAGAACTCCACCAGGTTGACAGTAATAATCTATGGAAAGAGCATTGTTAAATTCTGTCCATGTCTGGCCTCAAATGCTTGAAATTTCTAAATGAAACCATGTGCCGCTCAAAAGTTGTAGACAACTGACATGACAGACCCAGAGAGCCACACGTGTACAGTACTTTCCCAGATTGAAAAAGCAGATGCTCTAGGGAATACCATTTTTCATCCTGGGCACTAACAAAATTCTTCCTTAAACACAAATACCGTTCCAGCAAATCCAGCCTGCATCACCATTGAGAGATCCCATACCAGAGTCTGACCAGAAAGGACAACACTATCATAGACAATTCCTGCCTTTCACAGCACATGCACCAGCAATGAGCATTGACCACAGCTGCTCAATTACTGTACATCACATAATCTTCAGGATAACTTAAATTTCAGTAAACCTCAGTGAAAGCCTTTTAGTTGTGACCATAATTTTGGTAATGTAACATTTTCAACTGGGATACCACTATTTTCACCTGTAAACTATCGATGTAACTTCAATTTAGGTAGAGCCTAATTTACTGAAATGTCTAATTTACCAAAATTAAAGTTATACTGAGAGTTATGGGATGTACAATATGTTCCTTCTTAGAAGAAACTTCCTTCAGAGAGGTATTTTTCTCAAAAGGCATGGCTGCACAAACCATGCAGGTCTGAAAGATAACTTGCCCAAGCATTTCTATAGACAACAACTTGAAACAGGCAATGGTACAACGCCCAAGGATCACGTACAATAGTGCAGGAGACCAAAGTGTCTCATCTCTCCTCCATTGTGAGCCAAAGATCTGAGTATACAAGTCGTGAATGCTGGTCACAAGCTCTTGTCGTTGATCCAGCAGCTGTGACAGCTGAGTATCATATTCTCGCAGCAGCTCTGCAAAGAGCAGTGAAAGGGTACACAAAAGAAAAACTTACATGCAAGGACACAAAGAGCATGAGGGTACGAAAGTTAAAAGCAAAAAAACAACAGATAAATGGAATTCAGAAATCCTATTATTCAGAAAGTCATTCTGCTACCATCTTTTCTTCCTCTTTCAATAGAAGCATCATCATCTGCACCTTTGTAGTTCCCTTTGATAACCTCTTCATAATATGGGCCAGTCCAAACAGAAATGGTACTTAGGGTGAAATTTTAATTATTCATGAGAGATCAAAATCAAAAACCATGGAAACCAAAATGGTTGTCACGATTCACCAGAGGAAGAAAGCCTGAAAATAGAAATCGAGCAAGCTAGCAAGCAAAATCAGTGTATCATAGGAAATTCATACTATGTCTCATCCTTTTCAAGCTCAGCAGCACAGGCAAAGCTCCTGCATTTTGTTGCAAGTTGCTCAACAAGATTCGGACCATGTCTCTTCCTTTCAGTTCTAGCTCGGCGATAGCGACAGTGAAGCTCCTGCATTTTGTTGCAGGTCGCTGGACTATATTCGGACTATGTCTTATCCTTTTCAAGCTCAGCAATGCAGGTGAAGCTCCTACGTTTCGCTACAAGTCACTGGACTAGACTCGAACCATGTCTAATTCATTTCAAGCTCAGCAACACAGATGAAGCTCCTGTATTTCATTGCAAGTCGCTGGACTTGACAAGCCGTTGATGCTGAAGACAAGAGTTTTTTGGCTCCTTTGACAATGAACACACGCGCAATGCCTCAGTACCTTTGGTCGGAGGCGAGGAAGAACCGCACAAAGTATCATGGGATGGACCTGACAGTCTGAGTCCCGCTCAAGCATGTGCGGCGGCTTGCAATGATGACGACTCCTGAGTGACCCCACGCGTACGCCTTGCCAGAGTGATTCACTTCACATGATGGCTTCTGGTTGCAGTTGCATGACCAATCATTGGAATGTGTTTCATGCAGAGGATAAAGCAGAGGGCAAGATGGCCTTCAACAAGCGCTTGATGACCACTCACAGCTTGAAGATACATAATATTATCCTTTTCGAGCTTTTAGTGGCCATCCAGCTCTGCTTTGGCAAATGAGCAACCAGTGCAACTACCTGCAGTAGGGCTACCTCCTGCAGGGAAGGATTACCTCTTAAAGAATTTGGTTGAGCATTGCACTGCAACCCTGAAAGTAGAGAGGACTTCTTCTCTCATGAATAATTAAAAATTTCACCCTAAGCACCGTTGCTGCTTCAGCTTCTAGACTATCATCTCATGAATTTCATCAATATTCAGCATTTCTTGTCCCAACATATGCTTTACTTCTGGTGATGATTTAGTCCACTTCTCTTGAGGTCCACTTGACTTTTAGGACATATTCAGAATAAGCATACCATATAGGTTGATTTTTTGTAACAAGCCGAATTTTGAAAATTTTCATCCTAAGCACTGTTTCTGCTTGTACTGGCCTATATAATAGTCATTACTCCCCCACCTCTCTTGCATTGTACAATCTTCCACTCCCTCCTCCATCCTGTCCACACTCAATCCTAACGTTTCTCTCTCCTACCCACCTTTATAATCTCTCCCACTCTCTCTTCCCTCTCTAATCAAAACTATGTATTAAGTAAAATCACCTAGGGTTGAAATACTCACGCAAACTATCAAAAGTTTTCTGCTCCACGTCCGTACGACCGTCAGTCGATGTTCTCGACTCATCTTTCTCCACCTCTCCAGGGCCTTCAATGTCCGGAGCATCAAGGTCCTCCTTGGGACAGTTTGCGCAAGCCGACCGAATTGCCTGCTCCCATTGCAGGCGATTGCTGGCGCTGGAAAATACCAACTGGAAGATTTCTGGCCGAGGCATTGTGCTAACAATGAACAGAGCTGCTGGATCTGGACAAAACATGATGAGTTGAACAGAAGGAATGATGCACATCAACTTTGCTCTACGTCCATTTCTTGCTCTTAGACTTACCAGCAAAGGTTACGTGGCAGATGAAGAATTTCACAAACCCTCATAACAATAGCATTCACAGGTTTGGTGTGTCATGCAAAATTAACTTAATAACATTGAAGTCTCTTCAGAACACTAGTGCTGAATTGTGACTCTAATGTCATATTACTAGACAAAGTGAGCAATTCCATACCCTAAACAATCTCTTACAATGCAATACTGTAGTATCTATAGAGTTTGAAAATCCTTCAGGCTTGTATTTTTTTCTGAAAAGAAGTAGAAACTTCATACACACAAAACAGTGGTCTGTAAAACACATGCAAATGCAACCATGGCAACATTAAAACAGGCATATGCTCAGCAGTACACACCTGTCGCTACTGGCCGCAGCATGGCAGTTGCAAGTTTGATCACAGGAGGCTGAAGTTGGAACAAAGAGGCCGGTAAGAACAGAGCAAAGAAACCTCATGATCCAGATATGTTATTACAGAAAAAGAGGGACAAATGAAAAGATGGAGAGTTCAACGGAAAAGTGAAAGTAGAGAAAATTTTCAATTTCAGCTGCAATGTACACAGTGAGGATAAGGTCAGATCACTTCCAGAAAATCAAACATGTTGCCACCAACAGAGGTCACGTAAATATTTTGAGAGCGTGCCAGGTTTATGGGTAGTATTCAGAGTTGCAAGCCACATGAATGCAGCTGATACACGCACTGGGAGCTGCATATCCAGACAAAACACACATGGTCTCACTGTTAATTTATAGGCCAGTATTTTTTAACCCTGCCGCTACAACTCTGTGCTGTAGACTATCTCATTGCCATGCCCATGAATCTTTTCAGTACGTGAAACCTGTTAGGTTGCTAGTGTCATGAAGACCGACACACACAACGACAGTCTTCCAAGGAACTAGAGGTCGTGTAAGCATTTTGACTGTAATTTGCAGGTTGAAACCAGCCACACTCCTTCAACTGAGCCTAGCAAACCTGTCAGAAAGGCCTATTTGAGCCTATTTTAAGGCTGGGTGGACATGCAACCCCTGCCACGAATGAAGATTGGCTTTAGTCCAAAAAGAAAGGCTAGTCCGACTATTAAGTGAGTTCATGCTGCTTAGGTTGAAGAAGGGCAATGTTAAATGTTTTTTTTTTCTGTGTCAGCAAAACCACTGCTGCCTCTGGTTCACGACTGCACGACTAGTGTTGTGCGGCAGTCAACGGCTGTGCGTGCACTCAGACAAGTGAAAAAAAAATCACTTCGTCCAGTGGTACTCTCTTGCTTTCCTTATTTTTATTTTTCTGTCTCTCTAGTATTCTACCCACGTTCCTCCCATCCAAATGCTTCTCCCTGCTGTCATAGAGTTGCCTGTGTAGCAACTGTGCTGGTAGGCCTACATGCCAGGGCACATGCATATGGCACACAAGCTAGCGTGAGCATGGCTGGTGGTGCTTGAGCAAGCTGCATGATTGTTGACAGCTGTAGCGGCTGATGATTGTAATTGTGGTGGGGTATAGTTGGCTCTGGCATGCAATTTCATGTACAGAGTGTAAGATTTATGCGTAAAGTGCCGAATAGAGGGGTCCAGAGCTGGACGAAATGGAAGACATCACATTTCTGAGTCTCTATGGCAGTCAACTAACTCTGCAATGACAATCAGTGTATGGATCATGCTGCTTGCAATTGCTGGATTTCGCAACTGAGGGATCCCCACCGTTGTTTGAGTCGTTCCAAGTTTTGGGCTGCCCAGTGAATCCGAGGTTCAATACAGCAAGGAGGGTGAACATACTTGTATGAAACAAAGAAAGAAAAAATGATAGGCATATTTTTAGTGGGACTATTTGGCCTAACGGGTCAAAGTGATAAAAAAGAAAGTGAAGAAATGGCTGTCAGGAACACACAGATAAAGTTATCATTAAACAATTCTTGGTTAGAGTACCCAATGACTGTCTTTTATAGTGACGAGTGATTTCTAGATCAGATGAAGCAAAGACAATAAAAAAAAGCAGGATTGGCTTAAGTATGGTGGCCACACCTCATTCTGGATGTGTATTTCTCCAAGTCAACCAGAACAACATATGGCAAAGCAAAATGGGTCAATAATTGCAGTCATGTGTATGTGTACAGCATGTGATGGATATCAGAGATACTAACTGTGTCAATCACAATCTCAACTCTCATGCTACTTAAACTTACAGCTTATGCTATGCCAATCAACACCTTGACTTGACATGGAGCCTAGCTTGAAAGGTGGTGCAAACCAGCCATGTATTAATTTTCCTTTCAAAAATGTGTCAGCTTCAAAACCTTTCTTGCACTACTGGAACATAAAAGTAAAATCATGTCAGATGACACATGCAATGTCTTGAATCCAGACCCATACTACACCGTCAGTTTAAGCATGGTACAGAATCAATGGTTGAATTCCCAGGCTTCTTCAACGTTCTTTTGAGTGCTGCTTGCCCTCCCGGCTTTAAAAGACATGAATGGTCAGGTCAGGGGAATGGTTTTGCGGAGTTGTTAGACTTACTCTCATGTCAGGCATCGTTGCCAGGTGAAACTTTTGGTCCTTATCATTAAGGAGGACAAGGATGTCGCTCAAAAGCAGTGCAACAACGTCTACAACAAAAAGAGGTTCAATCACCAACGGGAAGAAAGTGAATATGATGGACATGTCAAGAACAAGAACACAGAAAGCAAAGAGAGAGTCGGAAAGGTTTCAATGGATGACACACTTACGCAGGTCTCGACGGCCACTACCTCTCCAAATGATGTTCCCCTCAAACAGTAAGTCTCGCCCAGGAGCATTGAGATTGAGACGCTGCAAGGGTGAAGAACAGACAAAGTATTTGCAATTGTGTGAGCTGTGTAGTGAAGAAGAAAAGCAAGGTCACTCCCTCTCTCTGCTTCTCTTTATCTCTCCTTCCCTTTCTGCCATCCCTCTCATGCCAAGTCTTCACCTTCAGCTGCTTAAACTCCACAGCGCTCTTCGGAATGTGCACTTCAAGGCGTGTCTGGATGTCCTTTTTTAGCTGTGAGAGACAACACAAGCAGAGTGTGAAAATATGAAGGAATGATCAACCAATTTATCGACTTTACTGGAACATCCCAAATGAACATCTTTCATGCAAGATAGAAACAATTATAGTGCCAAACATTTTCTCTTTTTCCACCAGCTGCAGAGCACAGCAGACTCAAACCTGTGGTGACCCTGAGTACTTAGCCGAATGAAAATAACAGTCTTAACCGCTTGACCAATTCACCAGTTCAAAAAACTGGTTTCATGGTGCCGTTTGTGACAGTGGATATGAGATTGTGTCAAGAGAGAGAGAGAGAGAGAGAGAGAGAGAGAGAGAGAGAGAGAGAGAGAGAGAGAGAGGAGAGAGAAAGAGGGAGAGAGGGAGAGAGAGAGGGAGAGAGAGAGAGAGAGAGGGAGTTGCAAAGCGCACCATGATGCCAGCTTTTTGAACTGGTGGATTGGTTGAGTGGTTAAGATCGTGATTTTCATTCAGCTAGGTGCTGGGCTGCTGCAGGTTCAAGCCCACTGTACTTTGCAGACAGTAAAAAAAAAGAGAAAATGATCATTTATGATTCTCCTGGCAAGAGTGGTCTTCAGTACTTATAGTGACCATTCAATCTCATGTACATGTAATTGGTGAGAGCAGATTATAACCAACATAGCAGACATGCTTGCCAACTACACATATTTCCTAAATTGTTGACAAGTAATCTGGTCTGTCCAACTGTATATCAAAGAAGATCTTGAAAATCTTGTGTGTAGTTGACAGGCTAGGGAACCACGGTATGACAAAGCATTAAGAAAAAAAGAACCACTTTTGCCATTTTGGAAGTTGGTTGAAACTTGCATTATAGCCAGCCACATGGGCTATCCAAACAACCTGATTCCTGGCGTGCTGTACTTCCCAACAGCCATTACAGCTAAAGTCCCTGCAGTGTTCATCACATGCAAAGAACCAGAGACAAAACACAGTCAACTATCTGCTTCTTCTTCTGCTTATTTCTTCGATTTCCCGGTTGAGCACAAGCAGTATAACATGTAAACCAGGGATGACCATGGTGGGATGGCTCATCCAACCACCTTCAGAGGACTCCTGTGTGGACTTGATCCCCTGAGCTTGAAGCTATGCTTGAAAACACTCCTTAGTGAGGTACAGCAGTGATGGTGCAGTGGATAGTGTGAGTGATTCCGGTCTACTAGACGAAAGGACGTCATAGGTTCAGGTCCCCTCCTTCCCTGCAACAATGGCGAGAGCTCTAAAAATTTCTTCTCTCACAAAGAGCATATGAGGAACATCTGGCCACATTACAAGTTCTCATTAACAGTCAATACCATCACCACTGCCTTACCAACGCTAGCCGATGCTTCTGAACTTTCAAGTCAATTCTCTCCAGTAAGACCTACCTCAGCCAAGAGAAAACCAGAAACAAAGGACCAGCTCAAAACTCTGTCAAACTCTGTGCAGAAATGGTTTGCAGCGCAGCGAAACATCACCAAAGAAGGTAGTTTTAAGTGGTTACTTCAAACTTAATCAACATCTTTGTACAACAGCAGAGTATCAAACAATTGTCTGGCAAGGTTTAAAGTGATCACTAGATTGAGCCAAACACACAAAGGAAATTTTATCACCAGAGTTGTGTATTCACACTATCCACAGACAATAGCTAATTTACTCAGTAAGCAACTATTACTACCTTACTAGGCACACATACACAAACAACACCAGGCTTGTCAACCAGAAATGTCTAAAAATAATCTTTGGCAACTAACCATATTTGCTGCATCACTATACTACCACTCACTTACTCCTGTTTTTTTTTAAAGGTCACTCATTGAGCATGATCAGAATCCACTTCTGCTCATGCAGTCGCTCTTGAATCTTGACCAGCAATTAAAGTCTACAGTTGAAACTTGAGGCTCTGGAACAGCACATGCTCGAGTTCTGCTCACGCTAACACTTGCAGGGTTTCATACCACACCTGCCATGCAAGTTGCAACAACAACCAGTGCATCTGTGCAGCGTGACACTGGTGCAAACACGCATCCATTGATCTGGGCCTGTTGATCGAGATGAGATAGACTTGGAGTTCGATGATGGTGACCACCTCAACCAAGTACATGTATGGCCTGGACCTGTGATGGAGGAACTGAAAGATGACAGCCCTGGCAAATATCTCCTTTTTTTCTAATCAGCTGGCAAAGAAACCGCCCGCTGGCTCTAGTTAGAACATTGCTGTGATGCATTTCAGCATCTTTTACTCCCTCTGTTTTTATCAGCGGGCATCGCTAAGTTGTCGGTAGGCAATATCCTTGCTCTAAAATCTGTAGACTACCGAAAAATCAGCAGGGTTGACAACCCTGCAACATGCACACACTAACACATCTAAAGATACACAAGTGAAAATTCATGCATAGATCCCCTCTTTCTCTCTCTCTCTCTCTCTCTCTCTCTCTCTCTCTCTCTCTCTCTCTCTCTCTCTCTCTC
>JAOWAW010099763.1:3656-15717 GCA_028565695.1 Nicola tetela
AAACGGACGGTTTCTCCAGGAAGGTACAGCTGAACGAGAATCTATTAAGAGCATGAAACTTCAAATGCATCAGCGGACTTTCTTTCCTTGATACAATTAACCCACTTTTGTCCACATGCAGCAAACACCCATCAGACCAGCGGACAAGCGAACAAACACCTGCTCTGTGTATGTATGGCAGGAAGAAATGTTTTGCATGAACAGCTGCACTTGCATTCCATGGGGGATGCTCTATTAGGGTGAGCTCCATTTAGCCCCGTTGATGTAGATCACGTTCTGTTAAGGCGAACAGAAGTGGGTTACATATACCGTTACTGGGTTGTAGTCAGGTGATTGAATTTAGGGGAATAACTTTGTCTGTAGGGATATATATGCGGCGTAAGCTTTAAGCTGATTGGAGACCTTTCAAAGAAGCGTTGTCTGGTCACATTCAGCACAATCCAATCGTTCATCGACATGGTTTGATTTGGCTTCTGGGCTTACCCACTCCGAGGCTCGAAAAAGTGGACGTGATAGGAGATTCAATGAGTTATCATGATTATACAGATCAGCAAACAATGAGATCTACTCTTTCATGTGCGTGTTTGTAATTGATCTGAAGAGAGCCTCGGTACTTGCATGCTCGATAGTGTGGGATAAGATTCGTGAAACTACTTACTTAGTATACCGCGTTTGTTTAGTTTTTTTCGAACTTGTAAACTCAAGTGTTCTAACTAATAAACGTAAGACAAAAAGAGAAAAAGCAAAAAGCTTAATTGAAAGAAGAGCCTGTAATGGCTCGAAAAACAGGAAAAACCAATGCCCATGATCTTCTCTTAAAACACCAGAGCCTAAAAGGATGACAACAACTGCAGGTGAAATATATTAAGCCATGTGGAGTCTACTACTAGAAGCGAGAGCAGCAAATTTATTACGAACAGCAAGCAACAGATCTAGATGGGTCAGTTACGGGGGCAAGACGCTTTGGAGAAATATAACACGTTGCGCGGTGAATAATAGTGCTCCGTGTTAAATTTGAGCCAGTGACGAAACAAAGGCACCAATTTCGAAGGAGTAAAACGTAGAAGAGTGAGATTAAGAAAATAGAGAGTGATTAGATTTTCGGTTTTGTTCTGCGCTGACAGTCATGAAAGGAACTTTCAGTCCACGTAAGTGAAGTTTACGGTCAAGAAAGATAAAACCAAGGTAAAGTGTGAGGGATATGATGGATGGTCTGAATCTGAGCGGTTCTATGTGGTTAGCAGAGAGTATTGGAGTCTGCTACTGACTCATATTATCCCCTACTAACCAGACAATTTTGAAAATCCGAGAAATGTCCTGGTCTAGGGGGAGGGTGTAACAAGCCTGCTCAGAATGAAAACGTCCAACACTTATTAATATCTCGCAATGATACTGTTCCATGAAGTTCATAAGATCACTGACCAACTTTTGCGTGCATTTTGCAGCTTCATAAGGCAGCATCATGTTAAAATGACCTAAATTTTCTATCAAAGATTAGTACAGATTTAAGCTCAGTACCTGGTGCTGTCGTAAGTCGGGAGTTGGTGGACAAGGTCATCTCCACTCCTGATTTTGGTGGCAATGTGGTTCCGGCGATTGGGCCTAGAGGAATAGAGGTAAGCCACTTCAAAGTAGAAAACACTGTGTAGTGAAGGTAGTAAAGGCAATGACAAATCAAAACCAAAATTGATAAAGCACATGCACAAGATAGAGGACTATTGAATATTACGTAAAAGGTGTATACCGATGATTTTGTTCAAATTCAGCAATTCAATAGGAGCACTATGAGCAGTATGCAAACGTTTAGATCAACAGCACCCAACTAATCCAATTCTTAAAAGCGTACAAAAGTCGAACGTGACGTGCTCTTTGGCAGTCTATAAGAAAACCTTGAACACATGGGTGAATCAACGGTGACAGTTCTGTTTTGGAGACTCCAAGAAGCCACAAAGTCTCTCCTGTGTAATCTCATCAGTCAAACACTTAATAAATGAGTTGGTGCACCATAAATTTCCTCTGGTGATGAATCAAACTGTAAGCACAGATTAAGGTCCTTTATCACTCAACGCTGTTTTAATCTTCTCAAGGGTATTGTGAACTGATGTGAAATCTGAGCCTTTTGGGGAAAGATAGCTGCAGTCGTAGTGAGGTGTATATAATCTTCGATCAAGTAAATAGCCTTAATGCAAGTACAAAATAATTAAATCAATGGGAATAAACACTTTGTGAGAACATGGACATGTCAGAGTACAATGCAGCAGAGGGAGATTGCAACCTCAGCAAGATGCCAGAATGCATTTTATTGTAAATTAATGGCATCTTGCCCTGGCTTTCCTCAGCCTTTGCAGCCATTTTTGTAAAGTGTAAATATTAGAAACCAAAAACGATGTTGGCAGTTTCAGTAAACAACACTTGACATGTTTTGTCACTTTAAGGATATTGAAAGTACAACAGATATCCTATATATAGAATAAACTACTTCTTCTCCGTTGCAGTGTCAACCTAGAGAGAGAGAGAGAGAGAGAGAACCACTTTAATTTCATGACATTAATATAAAATTGGGAAAGCTTACCTTTTGAATGGGGTGTCCTGTACTGACAGAGGAATGGATGTGCCGCCAAACAATTGGCATCTGCTAAGTGACCATCCGCTGTTCTGGCATAACCACAATTCTCTCTTAATGATCCACTTGGTTCTTTATCGATCCAAGTCACCATTGAAGTATTGCTTCCATGAAATGTTTGATCATCCGACCAAATGTAATCACCTTCCTTCTTCATGTCATTAAAACCAACCCAGGTAAGCCATATGTATTTATGTAGAAGATTCATCTTTTGGAAGCATTTTCTGTCTTGGTCACCCCGAACTATTCCTAAATATCCTCCATCCAACGCGCAAAGAGACTTGGCGACCTTCCAATTCCAGCGGAATGAAAATTCTTCCCAGCGCTTACCATTGCATCTGAAACCTAAATAACCATATAATAGAGTGCTCAATGTTACAAATTCTATATTATTTCACTTTCTGAAAAAGTAGTTCCCACAAGCCTCTTATCTAGCAAAGGTCCAAGAAAAAGGAACAACAATGTCATGACTTCGATAAAAATATAAGCCATCGAGAAAAGGATTCATGGTGGTACTGTGACAGCTCAGTGATTAGAGCATTCGCAGGCAATACCAAATTTAAACATGAAATTACTATTTATATTTATTTTTAAGATTGTTTGAATCCTCAACAATAATATTCCCTAATCTATTGGTTCTCGATAGAAGAATGTAGTACAAATCCCAATAGGGAAAAAGAAACAATAACACAAGGACAATGAACAAAATAAATATTACAAGAAGGCTCCGATTACAACAAAACGTTGAGGAAGACGGAGAGGAATTCTACAGCATCTGTGTAAAGCTGTGCTTGATGGTTCTCACTCAGTAAGCTTTCACTGGTTCTCTAGATCAACTTGAAACTTCTTGCAGCTGATAATTAACTGGAGTTCACTTCCAAGGCAGCGGTGAAAACCAACAATGGCAAAATCAAATTAGCACTGATCATTTAAAAAATAGTCACTGATAGAAGCGCTTTTTCAGCGGTATTCTTGCTGACAGCATAAACCCTAGAACGACCGTGAGGTGTAATTTGACACTTTCAGCGACAAAATTTTGTGTTTTTGTTGTTTGTTGGTTTTTGAAAAAGTTCTCCATTTACATTTCCTATAATCTTTAGTTCTTTCATTTTATTAGAAAATTTGGTGACCTTTGTGATCAGGGTGGCCAAACTGAAGGGATATACCAAAAACGACCGCACTGTGTCAAATGACATCTTCGCAGAAACAGAGTTATTATGCACAAAAGACGTTTGTCTAACGTTTTGGTGCTGCCAAGAATAGCTTAGTAATCATTAGTTACCGTCCCACAAGTGACAAATCCGAGTAACATTATTATATAAGCAAGAGCTCACGATTCATTAGACATGTGCCTCGCACCTGGTCGTTTCGCTGCCAGTTCGTGATGTCAAGGCACCGGCAATCCAGGCGCTTCACTGCTAAGGAGGCATTAGCTGAGATTCAGGATATCAGTCCTGATGAATCAGATGCTGACTCCAGGAACAGTGGATGTGAGCGTGATAGTTCGGATGATGGAGAAAATATTACTGGATCAGCCTATGCTTCTGACCTTGGTGAGTCTGACGTTTCTGTGAGCAGGTATTCAGCATCTGATACTGATCTAGATTCATCTGAACCTGAGACTATGTATCAACCAGCGCGCAAGAGAGCCCAAGCAGTCATAACCTTACAAGAGGATGAGCTGTCCGACTCCAACCCTGAGGAAAACCAAAATACTTCAGTGAGACACTCACAATGTGCTGAGCAGTAGAACATCTGCGGTGGATGGCAACTTTTGTGGGAAGGGTGGAACAGTTTGGAAGAAAGAGTGCGATGCCTGTGGGAGAGCCAATGCGGCAAATGTTGTGGCAAGAGCACAAGGTCTGCCGTTGCAGGCACGGCAGGTGAAGTCTCCTCTGAACGCCTTTTTCCTGCTCCTTGACCCTGGCATGATCAGGAAGATTATTTCGTTCACCAAAAAGGAAGCAAAGCGCAAGAAAGGCCAGCAGTTTGATTTGTATCTTGGAGATAATGAGTTCCTGGCCTTTATTGGATTGATGCTGGCGAGAGGTGTGCTTTGCACCAAGAATAAGCCAGTCCATGGCCTTTGGTCCAAAAAGCATGGTAGAGCCCTCTTCAATGACACAATGCCCCATCAACGTTTCTTGCAATTGCAGCACTTTCTTCGTTTCGATGACAAAGAAGCCAGACCTACCAGAAGGCAGAAAGACAAGTTTTGTCTCATCTGTGAACTCTGGGACAAGTTTGTCATGAACTGCAGGAGCAATTACTTTCCAAGCGCTTTCCTTACTGTCAATGAGCAGCTATTCACAACAAAAGCAAGATGCCCACTTACACAGTACATGCCTTCCAAGCCAGGAAAGTTCAGCATAAAGTTTTGGATGTTGGCCAATGCAGACACACCCTATGTTCTAAATATCAAGCCATACTTGGGGAAGCAGTTTGATGAGAACCGTGGTGGCATGCAGCTTGGTGAACATGTTGTCCTATCACTGAGGGAGCCATTTCTAGGAAAAGGCTACAATGTAACATCTGACAACTTTTTCACCAGTGCAAGGCTTGCTTTGAGGCTAATCGAAAGGAGGACAACCCTGGTAGGAATTGTGCGGAGTAATCGTCAAGAGGTTCCACCAGAGTTCACTGCATCATCTCGAAAGCTGAACAGCATCCTTCAAGGCTACAATGAAAGTATGGGAGCTTTGTTGCCGTCATCTAAGGTGAAGAAGACCAAGATTGTCAACATCTTGTTGAGGATGCATCAACTTGATCAGACAGTCGTTCAAGATGGATCAAAGAAGCCTGATGTCGTTTTGTTCTACAACACAACCAAAGCTGGCATGGATCAGATTGATCAGATATGTCATCTTTATACAACAAAGCCTGGATGTCGAAGGTGGCCACTGCAGGTATTTGCAACATGTTGGATGTCTGTGGGATTAATGCGCATACTGTGCATGGTATTTCTTCTGGCCAGCGTGATAAAAGGCACTCCTTCCTTCTGTCCCTTGTTAATTCTCTAGTGATGGCACATCAAGCATCCAAAGCTATCCCAGCAATCATTCCAATGAATGGCCAAGCCAGCAGCAGCAGCGGGGGCTGTAGCAGCAGCAAGCGAGTCAAGTGCCATATCTGCAAGAAAAACCTGACCACAAAATGCTGCCAAAAGTGCAAGGTGTCAGTTTGTGGCAAGTGCACAAAACAACAGTATGTCTGCAGGCTGTGCTAATCATGCACATTGCTGATATCTTCGTGTTACAAGGACATGATGTTTACAACAGCAGTTTTTCTCATCTTTTTGAAGTTGTTCAATGATTTTCCATCCCACTTTCCTACTTTTGTTCCTTGCAATCTATGTACAAAATATGTCTTTACTTCTTTCATTTTATTCTAGATGCTTGATCTCTTCACACATTGATTTCACCTGTAACTGATACTCTCTTATCAGAGAGCTTGGATTTTGATGTGTTGCTTTATGTCAGTTTGGTAAAGAGTTACTGCAATTCAAACCTTACTCTAAAAAAAAACGCATCATGGTGTTAATTGACTCAGTGCAGTCGTTCTGAGTAGCCAAAACCTGTGGTCATTCTTCTTTTAAAAATAAAGACGAAGGATTTTGCATCAAAGGGTGGAATATGAGAATGCTAAAGCATTTGAGGCGTTGTGGCACCACAGTTACTGCAAACAAAACAAAAAAGCACCATGGTGTCAAATGACACCGTGCGGTCGTTCTAGGTAGCCAAAACCTGCGGTCATTCGAGGGTTAATGAAAAACGACTTGTGACCCTCAGCTCAGAGGTCTAGATCTGTCGCTGGTTGGTATTATAAACTCATTGGGAGATGTAAATTCTTAAGTGCTGACTGGGCGTTGGTCTTCAATCACACACTCACGCGTGCACATACACATGCACACTCGCACACACGCGCACGCACGCACACGTCAGACATGTGTAGATAATTTCGTGATCACACACACAGCATACATGTAGAACGTTCGAGTACGAGGACTAGTACGAGGGCAAGAAGTCTTCTATTGCACCATTTCCCCTCACTGTACAAGCGTGTTTACGTGTGATAAACCTCTCTAATGCTCTCACTAGGATCCTGACCAGGAGCAACGTTATAGTGTCTGTGAGTGAATAAAGACGTGTCCACGTGCTCACAATATTCCGTATTTAGAGATTAGTTATACAACCGATGCAAATTTTACAACGCATCTAATAAGATCTACAGAACATCTTAAAATTGCTGTTAGTCTGGTTCCTAGCTCAAGACAGAAAGATGTCTACAGCCTCTAATATAGCGTATATTCATCTAGCAATAAATACATTGCACATTTACCATTTCTCGGATATTGATCAAATGATGCTCTAGCTCTCACCCTCTTTTTGCACCCTGAGGACCACGTTCATACATCCGGTGATCCCAAATCCACTCAACGTTAAGCAACAAAATGTGCATGACATCAACATACATGTTGCCTAGGAAACTTACCATTTCCAGAGGTTGTCTTGTACTGACAAAGATATGGACGAAGCGAGTTACAATTGGTATCTCCCAAGTAGCCATCGCTTGCTCTAGCATAACCACAGTTTTCGGCTAATTTTCCATCTGGTTGGTTATTTATCCACATGATCGTCGAAGTATTGCTTCCGTTAAATTTTTGATTATCCGACCAGACGTAAACATCTTCCTTGTCCATGTCATTAAAACCAATCCAAGGCCAGAAAGGAGAAGCATACCCAAGTTTCATGGTTTGAACGCATCTTCTGTCCCGATCATCTCGAACAATCGCCAAATACCCTCCACGCCTCATGCAGTCAGATCTCGCGATTTGCCAAGTCGAGTTTAGAGGGAATTCAACCCAGAGCTTACCATTGCAGCTCAAACCTAATTGCAAGAACGCCCCTCAATGTGATTCTTTACTGTCTTTGCCACGATAGTAACGTAAATGTCCAAGCGTTAAAAATAGTTTCATGTCTACACGCTCACATATCAAAATAGATTGATTCTCTGTGGCTATTGGCACCAAAATTCTGTCGAAGAAAGTTGAGAAAAGATTTTGCATAATGATGTTTACTCCCTCTGAGACAGCCGCCAAACAGGTCTTTCGTCACCGCTTTGAAGCGTTTCACTGTGCACGTGACCGAGCGGGTAAAGTTATGGCTCGGAAGTCACGTCACGTCTGCCCACGAAGGAATATACGTTAGGCTGTCACACACACACACACACACGTACGCACGCACGCACACACACACGCACACACACAATGCTCAACATGTTCGGCATTAACCCTAGAAGCCCCAGATAGTGTGTTGATAGCCAGTTGCCAATTAACCGATTATATTCCCGCTGCGACTTTGCACATCGGAAAGAAACTTCTTAACTTTTCCTAACTTTTGAAAATCAAGGCTTCACCAATATTGCCTGAGGTACCACGAGTTAAAGCAGCCATTTAGCTAAGGTGTATCTAGACGTACCAAGAGGTGTCAAATGACACAGAATATCATTGCAGGCACTATTCACAACGTTTTGTTACTTTATGTAAACATGCAGTCTGTGTGAACACTGCTTAAGTCCAGTAAAGTGTGTACATTGATATAGAAACCATAGATACTTTGAGGGAACACTAGAAGCGGCATCAAATAGATTTAGGTGATGTCTTTATTTTGACACTTTCAAAGAAATTTTACTTTTGCGGCATCAAATAGATTTAGGTGATGTCTTTATTTTGACACTTTCAAAGAAATTTTACTTTTAGTTGGTTGCATTTAGTGCATGTTAATGCTACTTCTGATGGAGTCGTTCTCAAGAATTATTTTGATTAGTTTCCCAATTTTCTTTAATTTTTTTCTCGTGAAGGGTTTTTTCAGATATGTATAAAACATGGCAATGGTCAGCGATAAAATTTCTTTAAAGTGTCAATGGACACCACCTTTGGGTTCTGCGTAAATATATTTGATAGTACTTCTCTTTTTAGTACCTTTTGAATGTCCTGCAAATTTCGTGGTTAATGCTTATTTTAATTCTCCAGTCCTGATAAAATGCTTTTTATGCTTTCTCAAATTAAATATCGAAAGCAAAAACTAGAAGGCAAACCACAGAAAAGTTGACAAGACTCATGCATTACGACGATCTCCCTTGTTGAAAGTTACTAAGAGAAATATGGCATTGGCTGTTAAAGTGGGCAAAAATTTTCTCCACCATAGAAATAGTAAAGGCACTGCGCTAACACATGATCCGAACATAACCAGGCATACTCGTAATCCCTGTGCGTGCGTAACGCCAGGCATGAAGCTCCATGTGCGACGAACACTACAATATTCATATTAACACTATTGTGGCTGAAATAGCTAGCACTGCACAGGATTATGCTTCTCCAGTGCAATCTCTGTTTTCATCATCCTATCAAGCTTGTATAATCATCTACACAGATTACAACCGTTGACATCCATGACATGACTTCCTCTAATGTTGCATTGATGTAGTATTACGAACGTTGCAATTGGCAGATCCTAAAAAAGCATTGCCTTTGTGTGGGCGTCATCAATCTTTATCGACTGCTGTAATGTGTTCTTGACGCTCAAGGAGCAATTCTTTATCACCATTGCTAGGGTATTGGAGAGAGTTATGGCAAAGATTTAGTATTCTATTAATCGTTTAATGCTTTAAGTATGCCCAAAATGCCTTTTTAATACGTTTGTCCAAAAGAGACAATTCCGCCAGAAATTAATGCCAGCATTATGTATGAGAGCCTAATATACATATAAAGCCATTACTGTTTAATTTCCCAAGTCCATAAGCATCTCAGTGCATCTACAATGCTCAGATCAAATCCGAGGCGTAATCAACACCGGTGTGAAAAATACTTCGTCTTGTGAAATAGATGGCTCGATAATTACGACCGATTCTCATGATCATTTGCCAGATGATATCTAACATTTGTCCGACTGGTGTTGGATATTCAAGCACGCTTTTCCAGTTTCTCACGGCGCAACCGGCACCTGTCTCAACCTCAGTTGCAAGCCACGTTGTCGATCTTGAGAAGGGACATTAAGTGCTGTTCGCTGCAGGCTGCGCATCGAACGAAACTACCCCGCCATCCTTTGTCTTTGCTGTTATTTTGCCAGCGCCTCACCGGTAACATTCAATCAATATCTAGTGCATACGTTACTTCCAGATACGATTCAATCGGCACCACTTTCAGAGCATAACTTTCCATTTGCCGTCTAGAGAGCCACTCGTAGACCGTTGACGAATTCTGTTGAGAAAGGCACGGCGTAATCGACATCTTCGGTCATTCCCATCACTATTCATTGCTATGGAACTCTTCGCCTTCTTCTTCTTCTCAGTCTATCAATAGTTGTTAAATAATTAGGTCCGAAGCCCCTGTGCACTCCCAGCCAGAGTAATATGGAGAAAATGATTGGTCATAGTTTTCCCGCCGTCAATGGTGTTGCTCAAGTGTATATTATTGTAAACCCTGGGCCTAGATCAAGTCGTTGCCAGCGTGGGCTACAGTATCCTAGAAACACCGTAGCGTCTCGCGCAGTGGATATCGGATCGCGGCTTGTGGGCCTGCGGAGGTTGTATAGAGGTGTAGCTCTGTCAAGTAAGCGGTGAGAGAGAAGCGGAGAACAGGTAGTACGAATGCTATGACGGGCTGCCATGCATTTTGTAAATCTCAGCCACAGGAGCGACGACAACATTCTGATTTATCTGACACCGCCAGGTGTATGATCGTAGCGTGCACTTGCTAGCCTGAAGAAGTTTGAGCAATCAAGGGAATCCAAGGCAGGTGTATACTTTCCCCCGCCAGCACCCAAGATACGTCAGCGATTACGTAAAGAAATTCCTTTACAGATGCATAGCGGCGAATTCTTACCCTAGACGGTTTTTCCGGATACAAATACTGTGCTTGTTGTATCAAGGTAACAACTGATGTCCACTTAACTCGTATGGTTGAATGTTTGAACGGGGTTTAATCAGCACAAATAGTTTTCATCATTGCAATCTCAATTGGCAGAGAAACGAAAATAGGTATGCTGCACTCTTTGTTGTTTGACCTAAATCATCAGCTGCTAGCTGTGCTTGCACTGGGCAATGACAAGGCGTCCGTGTTGAGCAAGAACCTTTGCAAACAAGACCTTGCTTGTTATAGGCATTAATAATGTCCGCCCCAAACAACAAAAAGTTTTATAATTTTCTGTATGACATTACCACTATGGAGGGAGTGAGTTGCAGTACCAGTGGTGGAGCGTGATATAGTCTCACTTTTAGTGTTATCCTCCTCCAATCCGCAATCTAAAAGGATGATTTTCACCTTGACGAGTCTGAATTGCTCCCTCAATTGTTGCCTCTATCACCCATACCGGTATTTCGAAGAGCACGAAATTTAGTAAGTAATCCAGCCCCCAAAGGAGAGGAACAGACGCGAACACTGTGTATGGCTCCGCCGTTCATGCTGGCCTTCCTGCCTGCCACTTGAACCTCGGGGCTAGCCGTTAAACCTGCATGATTCCGCGCTGTTGTTCGGCAAACCACTCTGACCTTCAAACTAGCTCCCTTATTTATGGAGGTCTGCTATAGTGCAAGGCTTAACCAGTTATAGAAGTTACAACCAAGCTTAAGAGCTCGCGGGGACACACGTCTCTCTCGTGAGTCTGCTCAAATCATTGTACCCTGCACCGTGCAATACTTTCTAGAACAGGTGGGGAAAACCATGATGCATAGGAACTTCATTAGGAAGCCGCTGATATTTTCAGGGTTAATGCGTGGGAGAACAGATAATTTATGACAAGGCCCAGAAGGAAACTCACACTCACTCTTTGTTGCCGTGGAGAGAATTGCGAAGACCAACAGTGTCAGCACGAAGACGGTGAGGATGTAGAGGCTGACGGAACGCAGACGATTAGGGCACGTCCTGCGCATACGATTCATTCCAGATACTACACGCAAACTCATCCGCTGCGAGAATTCAACGTTGAAGGCACTTCCTGAACTATCTGCTTTCACAAGTTACCCCAACATGATCGAAATGGGACCACACAATTTACGTGATATAGGGCTAAAACTGCGGATACCGCTAACAGTTCATCCGCTTGTTGCAGATAAAACATAGATGCATGCCAGGCCAGCTGAGGGATTTAGGGAGAGATAGTAAGATCGAAAGACATTGCTTCCTTACTGTGACTTGCAAACAAGTTTTAGCCGGCTTGAGGCCAGTTTGTCAACTGCTCCGTCATATTTCTCATGATCAGGCGGGACTCTACGAATGGAATCCAACAGATGCACGAGCCCCTGAGAACTTCCTGCTGGTTTGAACGAGTCTGAAAGTCCCCTGGTGGCGAGTGCAAAATTAAATGAGTTTCCCGCTGTGATTGTGTCCCTACTACTTGCAATACTGTAGGTAACTGACACTGTGCCAGCATTCACAACCGT
>JAOWAW010099774.1:0-11304 GCA_028565695.1 Nicola tetela
CACACAATACATGCTGGAGGCCAAGGAACCCATTGCCAGTTCGTGGCAGGCCTAGTGAGGGTATTAGTGCTGAACTTGCATACCAAATGCTACTTGCAATGACTCAAGAGCCATACACATGGAACCACCACACACCCAAATGGCATGTATCGCAATCCTAAGACAACAGAGGCCCAAGGGGCTCTAAGTAACCCTTGTGATCTTTCCCAAAGAGATTCACACGACCTACAGTACTAGAATGGAAGCTGTTGTGTGCGGATCAATGCTATCACTTTGCATTGATATGGTGTTCACACTTGGGAGATATACCCATACATGACATGCTATACCTTTTTGTAATTCAGAAGAAGGAAAAGGAAAAGCTAGCATTACAACAGGGATTCAACCCTTGGCCGGTTCTCCAAAGTCCTGTGCCTTAGCCCGGTGGACTATCTGGCTTGTGTATACTCGGTGCATGTAACACATACATGCTTATGAACAAATGCATGCGTCGTACATGCACACACAGGCATGCACACAATAGGCACTGGAAGAACTCATATATCATCAGTACCTACAGGCCTGACTCAAGTTTTAGTGATGAATTTGTAGACCAAGTACTACTTTCCATGGAGATATTTCACCTACAATCACTCTGAGTAGCAAATCAATCAATCAAATAATCCTTCACTCAGTACTACGTACGCAGTTTTGTTCAACCAGACTACAAATCGTGAATGAGCTGTGTCTGAGGTACAAGCGAGTGGTTGTTTAAGAAGTTCTTGATAGCATGCTTTCACTTTTAATTCTTGTGGGTTTATTTTATTCTTCAGCACGCTGTTCGAGTTGCCTTGTCATTTGCTGCTCCAAAAGTTCCTGCACAGAGTCTTCGCCTCAACATCTGTGGTGCTCCAGCTTCAGGCAAAACAACGCTGAAAGAGAACCTCAGCATGTCGATATTCAGGAAACTGTTCAATCCTCTAGCCACTCAGGGTTATGAGCCTACTCGGGGAATTGACCTGTGCAACTTAACCATGGGGTCATTTTGGTCGAAGAAATTCTATCGTATCTTTGACATGGCTGGACAAGATGAGTATCTTCCATCGCATGCGTTCTCTCTTGGCCATCCACACAGTGTGTATCTTCTTGTTGTTAACCTCGCTGATGATGATATGGAGTTCCATGCAAGACATTGGCTGAGTGCTATCAGTTCATGCCACAACAGAAGAAAGCAAGGACGTCCACCGGTCATTTTTGTAGCCAGTCATGCTGATGCTGTGCAATGTTCACGCAATCCAAGACGCCTTTGGACAAACCAAAGGGCAACTGTTCTCATGCGAAAGTTCCGTACAGAATTTGCTGACAAGTTCAAATTCATCAGTGATCCTATTGTGATGGACTGCCGCCAAACAATCTGTCCTGAGGTGAAAGAGCTGAAGCAAGTTTTGAACAAAGTACTGAATGAAGTGTTGGCGGTAAGGACCTTTCAAAAGATATTAGCTCTAGGTCTGATTGTAAGGTGGGGCAACTTTGAAATTCTCATACAAGAAGAGGTTTGCACATTCTCAGCTCATGCAGATCTTTATGCTGCACCCTCTAGGTAGTTAGGCCATTAACCCTTACCAATATGTCACTTACAGTGAAAAGAGGATAGTCTTCATTCATTGATTTGTTCAGTTCTCTCTACAACAAGTCAAGCATACTACCAGAAGACATCAGATATGTGTATTCTTTTGCAACGCTATAAGCTTAGAAACAGGGTTGGAACCGGCCTGACACATACTGTATGGGATCCTGGGCATGCTTCCCAGGCAATGTTGAAGTTCTCACTGCATGCCCAAAGATGCATAATGATGCAATATGAGGCTGTTTTTGCACAAATTGGGTGAGGCGACTTTTCACCATGCATTTGTATGTAGTGAGTAAAAGATCTACAAGATTTCTGGTATGCTGGTATTTGATTTCCAGGCCAGCCCCTAACCAAGCTTGATTTAGCTAACATACATGAATGGCTCATATGTTAAAAGAACATTGCCTACACATTTTCATGCATTCAAAAATCATGTTTGTTGTTGCTTGAATTTACATACAATGAATGCTGGTACCAGGCCTCTCTTACATCTACAATCTTAGTATGGTGCTAATTAGGGGGCACACATTAATTTTGCACATTTAACATATTAAGTATACGGGGAGGCATTTTGAATACACACCAGGTAAAATGACGGCATTAATTATTGTTTAGAATTGTTTGCCTATAAGAGACTTGCCAGCTATTGGGTGTAGCTAATTCTATTTCACTCATTCAAGGTTCTGTTCTATTCTGTCATTCATGGCTTTCCAGCTGTCAAAGGGGTGGATATTGTCCTTAATTAGGCCATGTAATCAGCAATGGTCTTGTCTAAAAATTATATCTTTCTAACATCTGTGAACAATCAATCTCAATCCTTTCTCCAGATGGTGCCTGAACAACCCGGTACTTGTGAGCTGCTTCGTCGCTTTATTCCTCGAATGGTCCACCTCACCAGAGGACAAATCTTGGACTGGCCAAACTTCCTTCGCCTTGTTGCCCAGCAAGTCTATGAAGAGGAAGCCATGCTCAGCCTCCCACAAGAGCAAGAAGAAAAACTAAAGGAGTCTGTGGAGAAACTTGAGGAAAGTGGAGAGGTAATCAAAGACTATAGGATTCCTACAATACTCAACTGGGATATATCTCATCATGTAAAATAATTTAAGCCATTGCTCATGTTTTCTCCAGGTGATCTATTTTTGGTAAGTTGTCTTGGTCATCTGTTGCCTTGCCATAGTAATTGTCTTCAAGTTTTTGGTGTGGGTCTTTTTCTTCTTCTGCAGCTTGTCACTTTCAAAGTCAGTGCCATGGTTTACATTGTCTTCGACATGGAATGGATTCTTTCACTCGTCAATGGCCGAATCTTCTGTCCCATTGCAATGGCAGGAACAAAGCCTTGTCTCAATGTGGATACAAACGGAAGAACCACCGTCCAGCACTTCAGAGAAACATTTCAAGACACTGGTGAAGAAGACTTCCTTCTTGAGCTCTTTCAAAAGCTTGAGATCTGCATTTGTTTTGGAGAGGAGCATGAATACCTTTTGTTCCCATCGCTCATGGCAACTGAGCCTTCTCCAGATTGCTGGTGTCCACCTGAAGATGAGAACTTGAACCTGGTTGCATTTGGCTTGTGTTTGCAGTGCTGCCACCCAGTGGGCTTCTCTCCAAGCTTCTTTCCTCGTCTTCAAGTACGCCTCCGTGGTATGTGGGTGCTCAACTATCACTATGAAATCCCCATGTGGCAAGGTGGTATCAAGCTCACTCAACACCTTCCAGGTACTGAAGGGGTGATTGAGGCTATTGTCATCCTTGCCGACGACAGCTTTGACACTCATGTTGTGCTTCGTTGTCACAAACACAACATGGCAGCTGCCCTTGCCCTCAGGCAAGTTATCCTCCAGCAAGTCTACGAGGTTGCTGACGAAGTCAGTCAGGGTACACAAGTTGACCAGCAAATTCTAAACCAACGAAACATCGAGGCACTTTCCACCATTGAGTGGGAAAGAGTGGCTATGGTGCACTTCTCCATCCCAGAGTTAAGACAGGCATGTGAAGAGCATCGGCCAGCAAGAGCTACAGGTCAAGGACAAAGGCCATCAGCTCCAACAGCAGCTGTGTCCAATCTGCTTTTTCCAGTTGCCACAACTGAGTACATCCAAATGACTGGTCGACCTCACGGCATTCTGTTGGATCGAACAGCAATTGGCATGATTGACACAGCCCTGGCAGGAGATGATTGGAAGGAGTTGGCTCATCACTTGGGCTTCTCTGCTCCTCAGATTCACAGTATTACACTCCAAGCAAGCACCAGCACACGCAAGAGCACTCTGGTTATCCTGCTGGAGGAATGGCAACAACAACTGACAGCAGACCTGCCAGAGCTCATTGAGGCACTCCAAGCATGTCACTTCAACTGCTGCTCAGAAGCTGTGGAGGCCTGTAGGCGTCGTCAGTTGAAACTTCAGCAAGTCATTGCTGAGGGCTATGACCTGCCAATCAATGCATAAGGATGGGAAGGGTTGCCTACCATTCTCAAGTTCTTAAGAATTAAACTCTGATTAAATGATAGAAAATTGAAATAGTCTGCATCACTGTAAGTGTCCTAAAATTCAGCATGACCTTTCACAGCTTTCTATACTTCCAAGAATGTCAGAGCAACACACCAAATGTCAGCTATTTCTTACTGAACAGGTTGGGCTGTGTGATCTGACTCACTACCCAGCTCTTTT
Organism: Nicola tetela; assembly: GCA_028565695.1. Classification (NCBI taxonomy): domain Eukaryota; kingdom Metazoa; phylum Porifera; class Calcarea; order Clathrinida; family Clathrinidae; genus Nicola; species Nicola tetela. The sequence goes on from JAOWAW010099774.1 coordinate 4,279, forward strand.
GCATTTAATGAACCTCTGCTTTCCCTGTCTTTTTTTTAGCTTTTTCACTCTAGCACTAAAATCTTTCTCACTTTTTTCTTCCATTGTTACCAAGTTATAACACCTCTTTCTCCCTTTTTTGTGTACTATCATTTATGGAAAAGGTGATTTCTCTCACGAGTTCAGTTTAAGCATACGCACAGTTGGTCTTCAGTTTGACTACAAATTGGTGTTCATTGTGAATTATGTGGCCCATGGGAAACGAAAAACATAATTCGCTGTCACTGTGCTGCTACTGGGGGTTTAATGAGTACTGTAAATGTTAAAAAAAACAGACTTGCAAGAAAATTTTCTAAAGAATGCATTGTATGACCAACTGCTAATCAATTTTATGAGAGTTGGGTCTTTCGCAAATTTAAATCAAGTTCAGGGGAGCCTACTAAATCTGCTTTAGGAATTTTCTCTTTTCTTCTGGTCTCTCTTATTTTAGTAATTTGGTGTCTGTCATCACGTTAACTCTCAGTTATGTGTACTGCCTGTTCAACTTAACTGAAAGAACATGTTGGATGATTCAGCTGGCGTGATAAAGACGGTTCGAGATATCTCAGTGACATCGTGAGGTTCACCTAATGTCCACTGATAATGGGCAGATATAATTATCACTTAAAATAATGCTTCACAGAAAGTCGCAAACCAGCTGCAAGTCACAGCTGCAACATTTCCCAACACAGCTGCAATTTCTTTACAAACACATGGAAACCAGACTAAATACACCAACGATAATTGTTCTTAATTTAACCAGACATAATATGAATCACAATTGGCCTTGCACATGTGGTATTTTTGGTACGCAACTGCAACATCAGCAGTAATTCAAGCAAAATTGGATGAGAAAATAGAAGGACAGTAGGTGCTACATGAAACTAGAGTATATGTCCATGATGTTTTCATATTTTTTCTTATAAATGTGTGAGGTTATGCAAAATTATTCCATTCAGAAAAGTGCTACTGTTGGTAGCTAAAACGTGTCAAAGTTATGCTGATGTCGCTGAAGGACGGACGGCTCTGTGCAGACAACTGCAGGCAAGTATGCACGAGCTGGTGCATGTCTGGTGGGCATGTTTGTGGCAGCTGAGGACGAAGGCCCTGCTCAACCCGTTCAAGGACTTCCACAAGAGGCTGTTAAACAAAATCAGAGCAGAGAAAATTTCCGCTTACGAATTATAAGCAGCAACTATTTCTGAAGATTACTTTTGTCTGCTGACATGATAAGCTTGTTTGCAAAATCTCCTTGCTCCTTTAAAGGTGATTTTGTGGTTGCAGGTGTGTTTTGTTTCTCTTGTGGTTTGGCTTGACTAAAGTGCTGTCATCAAGCGTGAAGTGTAATAACTTACCACGTCAAAGTAAGGAACTTGTCCATAAGAGTAAATCTCCCAGAGAAGGATACCAAAACTCCACACGTCAGACTTCGTAGAAAAAGTCTGGAATAGTAGAAGCAAAAGAAATGGAAACTTCCTGAACAAGAACTCACATTAAGAAAATATGGCAGAGTGACGAAGGAAAAGCGTGACTAAAGTGGACAATGAAGCCTGAGCTATGCACAAGTTCACAGAAGACTATGGAAGAACTCATATATATATATATAAATAAATATATATATATATTTAGTAACCAAATTACAGGGAGTCACTGATTAACTGCACTGATTTGAAGATAGCAGTACATGTATCCCCACCACCTGACCAATTAATGTGGAGAAATTTATAACCACGCTTATCGGAAAAGCAACGACAAGGAAGAGAGGAAGAGAACAGTGTTTCACCCATAAGCTTCTTCAGGTTTCTGCAAATTTCCACAGGGTGATGAGATGAACAAGAGTAGTTGCAAATATTGAGAGAAGGGAGGAGAAGTACTCAGATGTACGTCACCACTGGCATTTTGCGTGGTCCAATCCTCACACAAAGCACTTGCCTTTTAAGGTAACCATAGCAACAAGTCAAACCTTTTAACCACCGCAATGATTCAAGCTAAGAAGCCATGACAACAACTACAGCATTGAACAGGTAGAGCATTTCTGATGGTGAGGTCACAAAGGATGGTGCTTAGAAATTTTTAAGTGTTCCTTTATACAAATTAGATGGGGAAAGTTTTTGACACCACTGTATTGCTCGTACAAAATATTTAATACCACCATGCAAGGAAACTGAGATAATTTGTACGCAGGTTTACAAGCACCTTCCACATTACAGAGATCAAACGTATTTCCACCTGAGTTCCAAAGCTAAGCTTTACCCCTTGTCGCAGAGTCTCTGGTGCAGTCCAACGAACAGGTCGTTTACAACTCATACGGTCATGCTCCACCAAACTGAAATCTGCAACCTAGGTAGAGAGCAAAAAGAAGGAAAAAACCAGTTATTACACAAAATTAGGTGTCACCATGTATTATCATATGTGGATATTGAAAATGACTGAAAAAAGCTTCAATGATCTCCCAGAGGATGTGATTTTACCAATCTAGATTAGCAAACTTGTCTTGTGAACCATGACTGCACAAATAATTCAACACCCAGTTTCAGTGCTAGTACTGCATCACCGGATGGCTGCAATGCCAGTCTACATTAACCAACACTACATGCACCATGTGGTGCATGAATTTATTAAGGAAAGCATGGCCTGTGAGGTTATTTCTCAATAATGACTCCATCCCAACTTACGGGTTATCATTTTTTTTTTATAAAATATACACATAAAATTATACTTCAGGCATTCACAGTTCAGTGACAGTCAAGGTTTTTCACAGAAACGGCAAAATATACAACAAAGACATTATTGAGATGACGTCAGGGGGTTTCAACACTGGTTAGCACACAGTAAAACACTACATGATGGAGAAAGTAAATCTTCGACAGCTTACCTTCGCATGGAGATCACTGGTGACAAAAACTCTGCGTGCACTAAGATCTCTGAGACGTAAGGAATGCAAAACATCAAATTAGCCAAAATGAAATGGAAACTGCAGGAAAATAAGTAAAGGGAAGTCCATTGCTTAATATGCAAAACGCATTCTGAATGTAAAATTGCATACCACTTACAGCTGTGTGGATCTATCCACTATCGTCTAATGACATTCTCGATGTCATTGCCTGTGAGAGTATGAGATGTTTGTGCGTGTCAGGTTTGCTAAGGCAGGCAGGTTTAATTGAGTGCATGGTAAAAAACAAACAAACAAGAACATGCATGTTTACATTCTGTTGCAGTCTGGACTTGAAATAATTAACATCCTGAACTCACTAACAAATCTGATGTGTTTGTGCATGCATTTTAAATTGATCTTTGCGCATATATGTGTGTGTTTGTGTTTATGTGTGTGTGTGTATGTGTGAGGGGGGTGTACGTGTGTGACCGAGTGCACGTGTATGTGTTTGTGCTGGGCTAACTTATTTTCCCAAATTACTTACCCATAGACAATCTTTTTTGACTCCAAAAATGCCATTGCCAGAGAAACATCTCTGCACAAACAATTTAAAAGAACTGAAAAACGTCAGAGATGAGGAGCCTTCTGGTTTGTACAGACACTAAGCAAGAACACAGCATGTTTGGAGTTGACTGGATATAAGCCAAGTAACATTGTTTTTGGCAATTGTAATGTACAATGAGATTAGTTGGCAGATATGATCACTGTCACTATGGTAACACAACTCCACAAAGCCCCACCTGCAGAACTGTATCTGTACTTGACTGGGTATACGATCTGGTCCGTGAGACAGCAGATAGCTAGAAAGTGAGCCCTAGAAAGTGCACAGTGAAATCAGTGAAATCAGTGAAATGCAGAGGTGTAGGAGTTAGTCAGTGGTACAAGCAGGTATCCTAGCAACAGACAGGCAAACAGAGTTAACTTTATGATACATTAGTATGTTTTTCCAGTTACACGGTCAGAGAAGGGCTTGCAGAATTTTTGATGGTAGGAATCATCAGCTGTCCTGGAAACTCATCGGCCAAAATTACTACTGAAAGCAGTTCATGAACGAGTAAAGTATTTTTCCAACCATGTACATAACTACCATGGCTGATGGTTCTGTGGTTCATTAGACCGGGACGATCATGCACTACTAACAACCATTTCTAATCATGTCCTTACATTCACAAGGAACTCTGTGACAAGTAAGGCTGGCTGGCCATCTCCTCCGTCAGTTGACAAGCCAATTATCTGTATGAGCTGTGGGTGCTTGAGAGAGAAAAGAGTGGGCATTTGAGAGAGAAGGGACTGGAGAACTTCCTCTCTCCGAATGGACTGAACAGCAACACGTGTACCACAACACATACCGCTAAACACATCTGCAATTAGACAGACAAGAACGTGGGGTTGGTTTACACAAGGCTCCCTCGTATGTACTCTAACTTTTTTTTACTAGATCAAGCGCCCAAAGAAAATGCTCACCAAGCTGTCTTCTTCCTTGCAAAGACTAACATATTATCAATAATAAATATTTTTTGGTAACTAAATGACAATCAGACCACAGCTGGTGCTGATCACACACAAACAGAACCCCAATAAGCACGAGTTATCATAAAACAGAATTTCTCTCATCATAACCATGGACAACAAGTGGATAAAAATACAGCTGTCCTTAAGGACTGTTGCCATTTGCTGTTTGGATGACTACTTTGCCCTACCTCCAAAGTCACCAACATCGATAAGACCGTGGAGACTGATGTCCTTCCTTGGAATCATCCAGGGAGCTAGTACAAGGCAAACAGACACAGCTGACAGTTAGAGAAGTTATTCACACCTCTAATACAACAGAATATCATCCCATACATTGGTCCTTGTGCATGCATATGTGGGTATAGGCGTGTGTATCCTTACTACTATATAAATTCTTAATACTTAGTCCGTGTGTCGTTCGTCGTTTTGATTTTTCCATTGTAACCATGGTGACGTCGCAGGCTTCATATGCATGGCTGTACATGTTGCTGCATTGACACCAGCACATGCAGTACAGTCATGCATAATAGTACATGTACACACGGTGGCGTAGATCTACATCTTCTCTTGCCTGCCAGAACATGTACACATGGAAGTATTACACGGCCACTTACAGAGTGTACAATTTGGCAGGAAAACAAAATACAATTTCTCATGCAGGAAAGCCCGTCGCTTTGTGGCAGGCACTATCACTTGTGTGCACATACACATGTATTTTAACATAAAAAAAACAACTTTTCTGAACCTATTCTCATCACTACACACAAAGAAAAAAACCTTTATTAGAGACTTGCAAGTAAGAAATAATTGTAAGAAAGGAACGTTTCAGCGTCAACATTATCATCAGCCTTTGTCTGTCTGTTTCCTATCAACAGACAGACAAAGGCTGATGATGGCGTTGACACCAAAACGTTCGTTTCATACACATGTATGTGTGTCACCGTGCACTTACACTGTGCTGGTGACATCTCCATATCTGGACTCACGGTTCTAGAATCACTCTGTAAAGCCAAGGCAAAAAGCAGGCAGACATTTTGAAAAAAAAATGAAAAAACATGTTTGATTTCTGTAGCATCTATGGATGAAACCGTGCTTAGCAACACAGCAGCAAACTCGGCAATGCTGTTAACTCAATATACATTTCAAATCAGGGCAGATTTCCTGACAGTTGCTTTGTGAATTCTAAACACCAGATTAGGTTTTCTGCTGAAAATTTCATTACAACACCTCAAGCATAAAAAGCAGATTTACAAAGTAGCTTGCAGCACAAAAACTAATTTGCTGTATACTGGCTTGAGACAATAATAAGAATCTGATCTTGTCTAACCTGGACTCAAAGTCTGTCACATACAGAAATACTGAATGTGCATTGTGAATTAAATCTTATTTCAAAGAGTACTACCAGAGATAACTGTGTAAAAATCATGATCCGGGAACTAGCACTACAACATACATTCAGGCATTAAAACTCGATACATATGCTATAATGGTTATGAACAACAAAGGGTGCCCTCAGTCAAGTCAAATATCTTACATGTCATTCAGGGCTTACCATGAGCTGGTAGTGGCTGTCCACTGAACCACTTTCAGAATCACCAACTGACCTCATCGGGACATCACCACCATTCTCTCTCTCAACAGCAATCTTTTCTTCAAGGGCAAAACCCATCAAGTCCTTCCGAGAGATTATTCCAACAACCCTAGAAGGCACATCAGAAAGTAGTAAAAAGATAAGCACAACCGTCTTGCTTGAACATTAAACAATTATGTGGTCGGGCCCTGTAGATGATGAGGTCCTATAGCCATCCACAAGCCCATATATGGCTGACTGCTCTACAGAACAGGGCTCACTTGTAGCTGAGCTGTGGAAAAGTTTGTGATGCATGCCCTTGCATTTTGACCCAATCTGTACATGCTTCTATGGTAACAGTTGCCGACATTCAAAAGGCTAGAAAAGGCATAAATGGGGTTTGTCACTCAGCCCAAGAAGGAAAAGAGAGCGAGTCAAGTGCGCTCGCCTAAGAAAAAAATTGAAATTTCACTTATGCCACTGCAGTTGAACACATCAAGGCTATACGTTTTGCCAGTCAGCACAGCAATCTCAACAGGCCTTTTCAGTGATACCTCCAACCATGGCATGCTTTAAGGGTACTTTTCGAGTAATCCTATCAAGCGTGATCCCTCTTTGACCTAGCACCACTCATCACATTAGAGGTGGTGCTAGGTCACAGAGAGATCACCCTCAACAGGATTGCTCTGTGCAAAACTGCAGTAGCATAAGTGAAACTTCAATTTTTTAGGCAAACACAGATGACTCATTATTCTTTTCTTTCTTGCCTGAATGACAATCCTCATTCCTTTGGCTTGGGTGCCCAGGAGGTTTTTCATTTGAAGAACCCCCGCAGTGTCCGGCTGTCTAAGCACTGTATGCACCTAACATTTACACATTTACTTCCATAGCACTACTGATGGCTTTTTCATAATCAGGCAATCACAAGGAGCTGACCAGTGGTGCATCCAGGAGAAAAGAGTACATGTGTCACGATCAGCCCCTCTAATTG
>JAOWAW010099785.1:0-15713 GCA_028565695.1 Nicola tetela
TTCTGCTTCCTGGATCTTTCACCATACAACAGTTGTGTGTGTGTGTGTGTGTGTGTGTGTGTGTGTGTGTGTGTGTGCGTGTGTCTATAGAGACTTGTTTTCACATCAGCAAGTATTTCACATGCAAAGGGTGATCGACCCTGTAACTTACGCAAACCGGGAAGTAACACGACTACGTCAACACGCATCAAAGGGCCACACGGAGTCCAAACTCCTAGACTTACTGAACTTTGAAACCCCAGTAAAATGCTAAAGGCCATCCAGACACTGAAACTTGAAACTAGCACTGCTAACTGTTATCCCAATATTGTTAAACTCACTATGGGAACACCATTGTTTACTTTACAGAAAACAATTGTATTTTTTGGAAGTTTGCCGATCATGAAAAAGATGCACATACAATATGCACAACAGTATGGTTCACGTGTATGGTACATGCTACGTTAGTTACGAAAGAGAGAGCATATATCACGTCAGTGAGCGGTTCGATGAATTGCTTCATATTGGTACATGGTACGACAAAAGTCAATGAGACAAGACTGTTATATACATGTATAACAAAAAGAAGGATTACAAGTAGTCCAGGTATGGTTCAGTGGGATGTACACATCATACTTTCATGTAATACTCATCTAGAATAGTTGGTAATATTTTGTACCTGTGTTAGTAGGAAGTTGCAGTGTCAAAAGGACAGGGAGACAATAAAAGGCAAAAGCCAAAATTAATGAAACAGCATAAAGGCCCAATCGTCAGCTAATTATGTGTGTGTGAGTATGTGTGTGTGTGTGTGTGTGTGTGTGTACGTGCGTGCGTGTGTGGTGGCTCCAATAAAAACAGACAGCAACTGATTGCTGTATCCGTCTGTAATATTTACCAACAAATCACTCTATTTCAGCAACGATCTAAACTCACCAGCCAGATGATAATTTGTCTACAGCCGTTGTGCCAAGTCTTCTCCTGCTTCTAAAGTATAAACTTAAGGTGTCCCACCACGGGGTTGCACAATAAAATGGCGACCGATGTTTTCTCCATGCCAGCGTGATAATCTTAATGATAATTGGAGTGTAGAGTATCAAGTGGTTTGATCCTTGTGGTCACCTGCCATGGAAGATGAAAGAAGCCAGAAGACCACTGTTATGGTCAACTGACCAGTAGCACCAGGAAAAAACTTCGCTTTGCAGACCGGTTTCGACAGCTGAGTGTTGTGAAGCGAATCGCCTGTTTGAACAGAAATAGGACGCTCCTAGCTGCTTGCGAAGCAGTTGAGGATTTTGTTACTAGTACCTGTTTCAGATCAATCGTCAACCAGTGCGTCTTCATACAGGTCATGCGAAGAAGTAAATGGACCTGTAAGGGCGAGAGATGCTGTTGAAGGATTGGGCACGCCATCTGCTCAGGCAGATGGCAGTACTCTTCAGAGTGCGTCCTCTGCTGAGTCTTCTAGCTCCACAGTTCTTCCGAGTAGTGTGAAGGAGAATGAGGTAAGGAACTTTTCTTTCCGTCTCTAAACACGAGACTCGAAGCGCATGAAAGAGCCTGATGTCAATTTTTGGAACATGCTCCCCAACATGTCCATACAGAATGTGGTTATATGACCAAACTGATCAGTTTTATTTCATTAATGTAACAGTTTCAAGGTCTGATACACCAATGAATGAGAAAAGTATTACCAATGACTGCGTTCATGATAATTTCTCTCTCAGTAGTAGTCTACATCAAGTAGAAAAAATTATACATGTACATATAGAAAAAAATTGCCACCCTCATATGTAACAAGTAAAAAAAAATGTTGCCACATAAATAGTGCCAAGGTTTCTGAAAAATTATTGGTGCTTTGGTCACCTTTATATTAGTTGTTCCATTTTCATCGTAGTTGAGTTTACTCATTTATGACACCGCTCTAGCCAAAGAACAATTGCCAAGGGCGTTGCAAAAAATTACGTTTGGTTAAGTGACTTTCTTGTGCTTTCTTTTCTTTTCCTAGCATGATCAATTTGGCCTGTAATGAGCGAGATATGAAGCAATACTAAGTTGGTACACAAAAAACATGATGTTTGTATTGATTTTTTTGGAAATAAAACTGAGGATGATCATAGGTAGAATCTAAGCTTACTAAGACCAAATCAGTTCACTAAAAGTTCGCCTTCTGAAAAAGTGGATAGTCTGACAAGGTGGAATCCTTGTTGCATCTAATCTGGTTTGATATTTGTGCACTTGGCTCAGTCTGTGTGGATGAAGAGACCACTGGTGAACTCGATACATCCAGCTGCTCTTATTTTCTTTGTTTCATAGCCGTTACTGGATGGAAGACGAATCGTTAAACTTTTTCACTTATTTCATCAACTAGAAGAGGGCTGCCTCTTTTGTGGAAAGGTACCTCTCCTTGGTTCACAGCGCAAGAAGGAAGTTCGGTGTGGTCTAGCGTCAATTCCAAAACTTGAATGTCATGAATGCGGACTGCTGAGAGAGCGCATGCTGTGGATGACCTATCTGCCGTAGAAGCAGGCTTGTCTGACAGCCTTCTAGTATTCAAGTCTGCCTTTGCGGACAAGCTGAAGTCGTACTCACTGGAGGCCTTATACAAACATCAATTTGGCAAATCTTCAGGTTTCGGGAAATCAGTTTTCGTGGCCAACATGAAGATCAAAACAAGGAAAATCTTGAAAATTAAATTACTTTTCCACGACGTCTTGCACTGTCAGGAAGCTGTCCTGTTTTCTGCCACGCTCCAGGCTAATACTCTAACTGTCCTTAACAAAGATAGACAGTGTAAGGGCCCATACAGCTCTCAAAACGAATGCAAAAAGCAAAACAAAGAAAGCCCTGCAAAATGTCTTCGGTTGGCACACGCCGTGTGCCAACCAAAGCCAGTTGCAAAAATGAGTAGGGTACTCTGTTGGAATTATGTAATTGGGAAGGGGTGAATCGCAGCCCCCGTAAGACGTGGCTCCTGTGACTAAAAGACCCACAGACACAAAGACAGATGCGCAATAATTGGTCACCCACCAGGCTACTGTCTAGTACTCATTACCAGAATTCAAAAGAGAGTCCATGTTTGGCTCAGATCTTTCATCATGTGCAATAGCCCTGCACATGGAACTTCCAATCCTCACACACCCTGATACACTTCACATGGTGCTGTTCCAAATATCAAGCGCCTAGTCCAAGCGGAACACGCCTATCCCTTTGTGGCCTCCTAAGTATTATATGGCATATGCCTTGATTGACCGCGGGCCGTACATACTACACTAACATGTCCGCAGAACTCATTTCAGCATAAAACCATGGGGTGCTCACCCACTCAAGTTGACGCATCACCTACAACTACAGAATGAAGTGGACGAATTACACACCCTTGGGTCTTTTTAGTACTGAAAGGCACAACACTAATTCCCATGCACATTCAATCCTCTCCAAGTCCTTGGACACAGAAAGAATTCACATGTTTTCCGAAATTTCCAATTTTTGTTTGGAGGTGGACAATTTAACTTTTACACAGCCCTGATATGTAATCTAGAACAACGAGGCAGGCTTACTTTGGTACCCAGAAAAACAGATGCTTCATTTTCAAGTAGCAATTCACAAACTTCCTGATGTCCGTAAAATGCGGCTGACCACAGTGGTGTGCGACCTCCCTGTTAATTACATACATACACATATAGAAGAAACATAAACTTCTCGACACAGATTTGTAAAACAAGATCAACCACTTTTCACAACACACTCGCATGATTATTTACATAGAATATTAAATTTTATTCTATGACTCGAGAGTGAATAACTTTTTCCATCATAGAGAAGACGTTTCACCACCTTCAGTTTGTAGACTGCTCAGAAGTCGAGTACAAACGGGACTAACTCCAAGGTTTAGAAGTGCAGACTAAATAGTGTGTGGCTGGTGCATGCTGGTGCATGTGAGCTGTGCTGTGTCATTGTTGCGGGTTTAAGTGTGTACGTGTAAGTTGTGCTGTCTGAATGCCGTGGGTTCAGGTGCCAGTGCGGGTCACTTGGGTTGGTATCGTTTGCACTCTTCACATCTGAGCAGTCTGAGAACTGAAGATGGTGTAGACGCCAAAACAGACAATGCTGTTCCAACACTTACAAGCGTAAAACTTCGTTGCCCACCAGGCTACTGTCTAGTACTCGTCACCAGAAAGGGAGTCCATGTTTGGCTCAGATCTTTTTGTCACGTACAATAGCCCTGTATATGGAACTTCCGATCCTAACACACCCTGATACACTTCACATGGTACTGTTCAATTAAATGAAAGCGCACAGGGACAACTATGTCACTATCAGCTGCATATAAAAAATTGCACTGGACATTGTCGAAAAGGAAGCTGTGCTTCAATTCGCTGTCTCAAAGGCGTGGACTGGCTTCTGATCTGCTGGGAACCTTGACCAACTACAATTTTACTCATCTGAGCAGCTCGGTCATGACATGTACATCAACATGTGCATCGTGTTTACGAAGAAGAAAGCACCCCCAACTGTAAAGAACGGCTGCAGCGAAGAACAACCCTTCCTCACTCCCCGGTGCCAAAACTTAATACTTTCACCGGATAAGTATATACTGGTGTTTTATCAAAACCTCATTCTAGCTCCACCAGCGCAAATTTAAATTTGTTTGGTGACATTTCGGGTGGTCAGCTCCAATCCACGTCAGGTAAACTTGATAACCCTTCGATGATTCATGCAAACAATGATATTGATTCGCTCGTCATCAGTTGGTGAGTGGCCCGGCCCAACCTCAAGCGACAGATGTATTGACTGCCACGCTTACATCACGAATGAGCTCACTCATGACAGGTAGGCCTAGATCAACATGTGCATCACCAGGCTTGTTGCTTGATATGCATCAGGACTTGGTCAGTCCCAATGAAAAGCCTTGCAAAGAAAGCTTTGCAAAATGTCTTGGGTTGTCACACAGCGTGTGCCAACCCAAGACGGTTGCCAATATGAGTAGGGTAATACTCTGTTTGAACTACGTAATTAGGAGGGGGTGAATCGTGGCCCCGTAAAACGCGGCCCCCATGACTAACTCATACATGTACACACACGGCCACGCAATCTAATATTTGTGGGAACCCCTCTCCAATCCCTATGGGCCTGACAAACTTTTGACACAGCCTATTTGATTTACTTCTACAGAAATATTTCCTTACATCTTCTTGGTGGTTAACTTTTGCTCCTTTTCCTATGAGCAGTCTGCATGTCTCAATGCGATTGTGATGGGCGGCCCAATACAGCGGTGTACGTCCATCCTGAGCGTGAAACAACAAATACCACCATTTTCCTCAAACTCAACACTTGGCCCAAAACAAATAACGCTAATAACATTCACCCTGCAGTACAGCACTTTACTTCTTCTTTGCCTTTCTTTAGACCTCTCATACACTAGACACATTTACACGGGTACACTTGATACATTGACACACTTGGCAGCTTAACACAATCGACAGAGTAATCACCGTGGACACAGTAACAGAGTTCATAAACATGCATTTCACCCACTTACACACTTGACAGACTTATACACTAGACACACTCATGTGCTGTGTACAGACGTGTATTCAGCATGGTGCAAATACTGAGAAAAGCAAGTCTGGAATACCCATATGGGCATGCACTCATGGCATGCTCCCCACTCAAGTCGGATCATCATCCACAACTATGCTACAAAGTTGACCGACTACACACCCTAAGGTCAATTTTGTTAGACACTAGCTACTGCCTATTGCAATATCAGTTACTGTGAACACAAGGTGAGCTAAACACAGAAAACCCTTTACAGACATGGAGGCTTAACCCTGCTCTACTCTATCTATCTTAGACAAATAATTAGGGCTGAAACAAATCCAGGAAAAATGATGTCGGATGTCCCAAAAGTTAACGAGTGAATGGATGAATGTTCTTTAATGTCTTCATAACTCCTTGAAATTCTCTTTATGTGTAAATGTTTTAATATTCGACAGTTAGTATTTCTTAGTAAAAGGGAAATCGTCACAAAGCAGAAGCAGAGTAAGAACCTGAAGCGTAAATGAACTATTCCAGCGTGTGGGGCAATCTTGAATCAGCTTCAAACTCTTTAATCCCAGTTGGCTCTCACACTTTTGAAGTGCTTCTGCCGCTTGTGTGCTATGCTTAAAATGCCCTTTCAGTTTGCACCCACGAGACAGAAGCTTCTCAATTTCTTTGACGTCAACCTCAGCATGATTAATGGCTCTTTGCAAACGATGACCGGCGCATGTTCCTGAGCGCCACCCGACCTGATCATATAGCTGGCGTCCTGTTGCCTCCATGTTGGCAGCTTCGTTGTGAATAACTGCTACAATCTTTCCCGTTATTCCATACCGAGTAGCAACCTCCACTGAAAAATTCTTTATTGCTGTGGCAGTGTGAGAACCAGGAAAAGGTGACGTCTCCAAAACACAGGACTGCATTTCCCAAGCATCAGTCACAAAGCGAGCCAAGTAAGTTGCATACGACTCCTGTGCTTTGCTGGTCCAGCCATCGGTAGTCTGAGGCTCACGTATTTTGCATCTCTCAAGATCTTTTCCCAGAGAAATTTCTTGCAGTCTTCGTGCTTCTTCCGGAGGAGAGCTGCTAGGTGAGTTCTTGAGGGTATCTTATAATTGGGCACAGCAACGTTCATGAAACGGCAAAATCCACCACCTTGCGAAACGGAAAGAGGACGAAGATCGAGTGCACACCATTCCACTAGCTTTGATGTAATTTCTTTCCTGCGCGCAGGATGCATGCTGCTGTGGTCTTTCTTAGGGGTCCAGAAAGAACTTAATTTCGTCTGTGACTTGTCAACGGAACTTGCGTGGCACTCATTGTGCTTGCGTTCCAGATGATCTCATATGTTGGAAGTCGTATCAGATGCATGACAAGCAAATGTTCGATCACAGAGCTTGCATCTCGCCAACATCTCGCCATCTCTTACAATTTTATCCATATAGTTCCACACATCTGATCGCTTTGCTCTGGACCACATTACCCTTTTGGTGCTCTCTTTCTGTTTCTCTTTCTCTGCCATTGTGGTGGGTCTACGACTCTACTGAAGCTCTCTTCGCAGATCAGCCTACATCTACATACAGTGGAATGATATGTAGTCATGTACGCATTTAGTACTGGCCTGTGATGTAGCTGTAGTCGGCATACCAAATCTAACAAATCTACGCTCCATGTCGACGCCGTAGCAGCCGCTGTAGTTCTACATCGTAGTCTACACATTAGTCTTTACTCACACCCACGTGAACTGACACAGATCTACGTGATCGCCATCGATCGAGCACAGCATGGCACATAGTCTACATAGATCTGCTCATAGATGCGCATGTTGGCAACTGGGGATGTAGTCTACCATGTTTAAAAGGAAAAAAAACTCAGACCCGTCGCCAAAATATTCGTTAATGTTCAAATTATGATTTGTTTTAGACCTTAACGAACGAATAAACAAATGTCCGTCCATTCGTTTCAGCTCTACAAATAATGAATCGAAAAACGCTATGCTGTTCTACTAGCGTCATTAGAACACACAAATACACCTTGCTACATTAACTTACACTCCTCAATACCTAGTGCATTTAGTGCCAGTACATGCCAGATTTTTAAGAAAATGTCTTTGCCAATAACTCTAAAGCCGCTCCACCAGACCATTTCAGCGGCTTACCACCATTTAAAAAACAGTGATCTCTACAAATGATAAAGTTGAGTTCACACGTGACTTTACTCCATTCCTGCTACTTAGAAACACATCTTTCACACACGCTATCAATGGTTGTGAACAGCACACTTTCTACAGCAGCCACATTATTAAATGTTCTCTGTACAAATGCAAACACAAAGTCACAGTGAAGGTTTGCTAGGTCACTCTGTTTATGCCAACTCTTTGGCGAAAAGTCACCAATGGTGCGTAATTATGAAACACCCACTTTGGTGAGGGATTCGATTACCACATCACTGCATAACCCAGGGTGAGATAACCCAGACAATGCACTACCAAAACCTACAAGTGTAAAATTTCAGGGGCTTACCATCATTTAGAAAAACAGCGCTGTCTATACATGATAAGATTGAGTCCACACACACGACTTTATTCCATTCCTGGTACTTAGTTACACATGTTTTACACACACTATCAATGGTAGTGAACAGCAGATTTTTTAAAGCATCCACACTACTAAATGTTCTTCCTACAAATGCAAGCACTAATTCACAGTGAAGGTTCGCTAGGCCTCTTTGTTTATACCAACTCTTCCGCAAAAAGTCGGAAATGGTGTGCAATTAGGAAACACTCGCTTTGGTACAGGAATCGACAACTGCTTTACTGTCCAGTAGCAGTTGGCATACGGTTGGATGGCCTTTCTGTGCTGCCACATGCAATGGCGTAAATCCACCCTACCTACAAAAGAAAGTAGCTTACCAGAACACCTAAATCCTTATAGGACTATTTGTGTCTGGAGAAATCAAAATTTCACTCTTCCCCGGGTGTGCAAACCAACCGACTACAGACACACACTATCACAATATTTGGCATTAATCCAATGCCGATCAAATTCGGCATTATTCAGTGTATACATCCATATTCTATCTAAACCTAAAGCTAGGATTCACACATTTATACACTTCACAATGTTTCAACTTTTGCACATTAATTAACTACACAGACTAATCCACCTAACCTCACAGACTTTACACACTCACAAAATTGATACACGTATACACTTGACACACTTTTACAATTGACACTTATGCACTTAACACACTAGCCCATTTACATAATCATACACTTCATCCACTAATACACCTCACGGACACCAATACACTTCACATGGTGCTGTTCAATTATACTAAAGCTCACCGTGACGATTATATCACTAATAGCGTACCGCACATTGCTGAAAAAGAAGCTGTGCTTCAATTAGCTGTCTCAAAGGAGTCAACTGGCCTTTGATCTGCCAGGAGAATTGGCAAGCTAGAATTTTTTTCATCTGTAGTTAACTGCCTCCGACAAGGATTTGCGTAGGACAGTGGGCACAAGGCTGATGGAATATGGGGTACACTCCGACTACTTATATTTCACACTTTCTATACTATGTACGGTACTTTCCAGATTTCTTAACCTTAAGAAGGAGGAAGAGAGTCGACTAGAGCTCGTCAACAAATGCTCGGCAACATCAACAAGCACTTTTAACTAGCCCTTGGCCATCAACAAAGGTATCTTGTGGGAAAAATATTCTTCCACTCGGTTTATCTTGTTAGCATGGCCTTTGAATTAGTCATCTTTTCAGGGGTAAACCCCATCGATCGACAGGCTAAAAAGAGGGCCGACCACCGAGTACAGCTTCCAAATTTCGCATACTAATATTACTGACATTTTGCAACAACTGTTCCAAATATCAAGCGCCTACTCCAAGCGGAACATGTAAGGCGTGGACTGCCTTCTGATCCGCTGGGAACCTTGGCCAGCTAAAATTTTACTCATCTGTAGTTAACTGCCCCCAACTAGGATTTGTGTAGAACGGTTCGATATCACATAGAACGTGTAAACACAAAGTCACAGTGAAGGTTTTCTAGGTCACTCTGTTTATACCAACTCTTTGGTGAAAAGTCACCAATGGTGCGTAATTAGGAAACACCCACTTTGGTGAGGGATTCGATTACCACATCACTGCATAACCCAGGGTGAGATAACCCAGACAATGCACTACCAAAACCTACAAGTGTAAAATTTCAGGGGCTTACCATCATTTAGAAAAACAGCGCTGTCTATACATGATAAGATTGAGTCCACACACACGACTTTATTCCATTCCTGGTACTTAGTTACACATGTTTTACACACACTATCAATGGTAGTGAACAGCAGATTTTTTAAAGCATCCACACTACTAAATGTTCTTCCTACAAATGCAAGCACTAATTCACAGTGAAGGTTCGCTAGGCCTCTTTGTTTATACCAACTCTTCCGCAAAAAGTCGGAAATGGTGTGCAATTAGGAAACACTCGCTTTGGTACAGGAATCGACAACTGCTTTACTGTCCAGTAGCAGTTGGCATACGGTTGGATGGCCTTTCTGTGCTGCCACATGCAATGGCGTAAATCCACCCTACCTACAAAAGAAAGTAGCTTACCAGAACACCTAAATCCTTATAGGACTATTTGTGTCTGGAGAAATCAAAATTTCACTCTTCCCCGGGTGTGCAAACCAACCGACTACAGACACACACTATCACAATATTTGGCATTAATCCAATGCCGATCAAATTCGGCATTATTCAGTGTATACATCCATATTCTATCTAAACCTAAAGCTAGGATTCACACATTTATACACTTCACAATGTTTCAACTTTTGCACATTAATTAACTACACAGACTAATCCACCTAACCTCACAGACTTTACACACTCACAAAATTGATACACGTATACACTTGACACACTTTTACAATTGACACTTATGCACTTAACACACTAGCCCATTTACATAATCATACACTTCATCCACTAATACACCTCACGGACACCAATACACTTCACATGGTGCTGTTCAATTATACTAAAGCTCACCGTGACGATTATATCACTAATAGCGTACCGCACATTGCTGAAAAAGAAGCTGTGCTTCAATTAGCTGTCTCAAAGGAGTCAACTGGCCTTTGATCTGCCAGGAGAATTGGCAAGCTAGAATTTTTTTCATCTGTAGTTAACTGCCTCCGACAAGGATTTGCGTAGGACAGTGGGCACAAGGCTGATGGAATATGGGGTACACTCCGACTACTTATATTTCACACTTTCTATACTATGTACGGTACTTTCCAGATTTCTTAACCTTAAGAAGGAGGAAGAGAGTCGACTAGAGCTCGTCAACAAATGCTCGGCAACATCAACAAGCACTTTTAACTAGCCCTTGGCCATCAACAAAGGTATCTTGTGGGAAAAATATTCTTCCACTCGGTTTATCTTGTTAGCATGGCCTTTGAATTAGTCATCTTTTCAGGGGTAAACCCCATCGATCGACAGGCTAAAAAGAGGGCCGACCACCGAGTACAGCTTCCAAATTTCGCATACTAATATTACTGACATTTTGCAACAACTGTTCCAAATATCAAGCGCCTACTCCAAGCGGAACATGTAAGGCGTGGACTGCCTTCTGATCCGCTGGGAACCTTGGCCAGCTAAAATTTTACTCATCTGTAGTTAACTGCCCCCAACTAGGATTTGTGTAGAACGGTTCGATATCACATAGAACGTGTAAACACAAAGTCACAGTGAAGGTTTTCTAGGTCACTCTGTTTATACCAACTCTTTGGTGAAAAGTCACCAATGGTGCGTAATTAGGAAACACCCACTTTGGTGAGGGATTCGATTACCACATCACTGCATAACCCAGGGTGAGATAACCTAGACAATGCACTACCAACACCTACAAGTGTAAAATTTCAAGGGCTTACCACCGTTTAAAAAACACTGCTGTCTACAAATGATAAATCGACTTCACTCCATTCCTGGTACTTAGCAACACATCTTTCACGCATGCTATCAAAATTTCACACTTCCTCAGGTGTGGAGACCAACCGATTACAGACACACACTGTCACAATATTCAGCATTAATCGAATGCCAATCACACATCCTCAGTTAAATTGTGTTAGACACTAGCTACTGCCTATTGCGATATCAGTTACTGTCCACACAGGCTGAGCTAAACACAGAAAACCCCTTAATGACACGGAGGCTCAGTGCTGCTCTACTCTACCTATCTTAGACAAGTAATGATTCGAAAAATGCTATGCTGTTCTACTAGCGTCGTTAGAACACACAAATACACCTTGCTACATTAACTTACACTCCTCCATAGCTAGTTCATTAAGCAGCAGTTCATGCCAAATTTCTCAGAAAATGTCATTCGCCAATAACTCTAAAGCCGCTCCACCAGACCATTTCATCGGCTTACCACCATTTAAAAAACAGTGATCTCTACAAATGATAAAGTTGAGTTCATACGTGACTTTACTCCATTAATGCTACTTAGCAACACATCTTTCACACACACTATCAATGGTAGTGACCACACTTTCTACAGCATCCACATTACTAAATTTTCTTGCTAGCAATTGGTGTGGCGGCATTTGACCTTCCACATAAGCTAGGCTCTTCTAATTTATCACGCTGATGCTTTTGGGTGGCTAGATCCTATTTCAAGTCAGTATCCATTTTGTGAGACTTGAGTGTGCAGTCAGCAACTGAACATGCCAACGGATGGCAGCATCTGCTCCCTAGATATGCTGAAACAGCATGATACCAGTGTGCAAGTGGACTGTTCATCGATCAATGAACTGGCGGAGTGTCAAAGGGTTGTGATTTTTGGCAAGCCCAATGACTGTTGAGCATGTTACCTAAACATTGTGAGAAGCACACTCATGTATGGTGCCTTCCATTAGCCACAATCAGACACCAGCATGTGCATGATCTGCTCTCTGATGCATTATCTTTCGATTCTGTACTGAGGTCTGGTTCACAATGAAGACAACCATAGAAAGAAACTGTTCTTCCACCAATGTTTTCACCTCAGCACAACCACCCAGAAATCAAAAATCTATACCCATGCCCCAGGAATTGCTGTGTGTGTTAGTTGTCATATGTGTATTAGGTTTAGTTGAGTATGTGAGAGCTGAAAGTAGTCTGTGCTGTGTTAGCTGAGTGTGTGGTGACTTAAAAACTACGTGTGTGTGAGATTTACATTTGTTTCTGATTTTTCAAATGTTGCTGTGATGTGTACTTCTTTGCCTCCCTTGTGCCTGTGTGATCTGCATCTGTGCCACTTAAATGGTTACAGCGTGGACCTCAGTGTTCATGTGTACAGGTATGTGTGTATTGCCCAGCTGCGGGCATGTTAATGGTCATGGTTGTCCTGTGCACCATCAAAATGAAGTTGGTGGGTTCATAGCCGCTTCCTGTGTGTTCTAATTGTGCGCTGGCACACTGCAGATTTCAGTGAAAATGAAATTGAAATGAAGTCTGCTGCATGGACTCCAGCCAGGTTTTTCCTCTCTGTTGGTTTCTGTTTATCAATGCTGATCTTAGCATAAACATTGACGAATGTGCTGGGGACAGGGGTGCACATGACTGTACCATGCTTCCATGCACATGTACTGATTTGCCATGGCCAGGGTCATGCATGTGTTTGTGTCCACGTAGTTCTGTTCTTGACACTGACAGCCATGTATACGTGTCGATGACTGTTTTGGAAGAATGCTTTGCTGCATTAATTGTCCGTTGTGTGTCAACTGCAACTTGTCTCTGCACTGCCAGTTAGTGTGTCATTTGTGTCATCAGTCATATCTCAATGCAGAGACGTGCCAGCTCAGAAGGGCAATTTTATTCAGTGCTGTGGCACACTTTAACCTTCTGCTGCTGGGCTTCGATAAATCATGGTAGTCTGATGGAGGCCATTTTTTGTCTCTTAATGCTCATGGTGCTCCATTTTAGAAGCAACACCACCCCAATGTTATGATTTTAGTCTTCTGAAAAGCCAATTACACTAATCAGCATGCTACAAACCTCAGCCTTAGGGCTCATTGCTTAGTACATGTATGGCATCATGGTCTTGTTTTGAAGTCTTGTAAAGGAGGTGTGCGTTTTTTTCAGGACACTGTTTAAACTAATGCCCCGTGGTTTGTAGCTTTTCTGCCCTTTTTGCACAAAGGCGTGCAGCTGCTTTACTCTTGGAACAGTACTATCTTTGTACTCAGATCAATATTCAGTGCTAACGAAAGGCCAAAAAATCCCAAACATATGATACATAAGCAAAAAAATAGAAGTAACTTCCAGACATTGCCAGCAGTACCATTCCTGCGACAAATGCTTTTTGGTCACAAAGATACTAAACAATGCCAGTTGATTTATCCAAACCTTTAACATTCCACCACCTTAGGAGCGTGGTTGCTGTTTATTTCGCATTTGTATTTCATTGTCTTTTTTTCTTTCGGTTTTTTCTCTACCTGTTACAACAGATTCAAGATTACAGCTGCTGATATATTTGCAACACTGTGTTCTGCAACTACAGCAAAAGTTTGGGATAATTTCAAGCCTAGGTTTCTTCTTGACCGGCAGCCACCCCAACTACATTGGTCATGATGAGTGTTCAGTCAGCTACAGATGTTGCCAAAGCAACACAGGCAGCTGTAGGAAGCACCAATGGTCGTCAAAAGTGTCATTGTGGTATTGGATACTTTCTGGTAGATGGCACACTTGTCAAGGTAAAGTCACAGTGTTTTAGGAAGCTGTAAAGCAAATGCATGCATAGGTAGATATGTGTTAAATGGTTCATTTATGATTATGCAATGGCTCAATATATTCTCTCACAAACAGTGCCATTAAAGCATGTCACTTGGTTCTGACGTGCTGTGTTGCAATTGTGAACTTCCCAAGCTTAGGATATCATGATGTGTTGTGACCTGCGCATGCCCAAGATTCATGGTGTGATGTGCAGTGACCTTCCGAAGCTTTATGGTGTGATGTGTTGCGACCTTTTCAAGCATTGGATATCATGCTACAGTAATTCAACACATAACAGAAGTGTGGTGAAATACTGCATGCCAAAAAAGATAATGAATAGACGAAAAAGGAAAGAGAAGAAGACAAGTATAGAGAAGTATAATAAATATTTTGGTAAATCAGTTATGCTGTTCTTATGTCTCTCCTCCAGTGGCAGAAACACCCACTCTCTTCACCAGCTACAGAACAGCTGAAACAGCTTAGTTCTTCTTTCAGCTGAGGACAACACCAGGCGATTTCATTTCGCTCTTGAGCTGAATATTGAGGGAACTTACCATGATTCTCATGCTGGCTTGGAATACCATTCATTGAGTAAAGACCTTTTGGACTCTCATTCTTTAGGCACTTCCTATTTTACCCGTTTTCTGTTTATTTTGTATTCGCTTCAGGAGATTGCCATGTTACACTCCCAGCTGAACTTTTCTTTTTAGACAGATTTTGAGTCAAGCCTTTCTCCCATTGGCCTTTTCTATAATGCTGTCATGTTGAAACTGACTTCAAAGACAGTGATCAACATGTTCTGGTTGAAGCAATTGAAATTGATTGGGACTGACTTTGTGACGTGTTCATTCGTAGGTGTGCATATATGCGGCTATGTTTGCTCTTTCTCTCTGACTCTCTCTCTCTCTCTCTCTCTCCCCACCTTCTCCCTCTTTCTGTTTCTTGCTCCCTCTCAATTAAGATCACATTATTTTATTGCCACATGTTCAGATCTACTGTGCACTGCCAGCCAGAGTAAAAATAAGAAAACAAAGGTATTTATTACACAAATAGTCAGAATTAAATAATGCACGTACATACATACCACACAGACACACATACACACTGGGCCACACGCATGCACACACATGCACGTGCGCACACACACACATACACACAGCCAAATAGGAGTCAGTGTACTTTGTCAGTGTTTTGAGTGAAATTTGGAGTTGTCTGCAGATCAGAGGTGAGATCCACAGTGGTCTAGCGGTTATGATGCAGGAGCACAAATCCTGAGACACCGGTTCAATCCCTGCCTGTGGCTCTCCATTTTTCCTCAATTTCTTTCTTTCTTTCTGTCTTTAATCACACACGCACGCACACACACACACACACACACACACACACACACACACACACACACACACACACACACACACACAC
>JAOWAW010099796.1:0-15710 GCA_028565695.1 Nicola tetela
TTCTTCTTCTTCTTCTTCTTCTTCTTCTTCTTCTTCTTCTTCTTCTTCTTCTTCTTCTTCTTCTTCTTCTTCACACATGTATTTCTGTTCTTCTCTTCCTTCCTCTGCAGCTTATCCGTAGTTGATGACAGTGGTGTTGACATGGTCAATCCAGGCGATTACACTGTTTATGTTGGCGGCCATGCACCAATGCAAGGTTTTACTGATGGTATCATGTCCACTACTCTTAAGGTGACTGGCACTGCAACTCCACTTAGTCAGTGTAGTGGTGTACGGAAGTGTTATGCATGCAAGCCTGAGTGATTCTCCACCTGAGTTAATTGCTCTCTTGTGAAGCATCTTGGTGGAATTTTCTATTCCCAATGTTTTCAACCTTTTTTGTCATTACACCATTCTTTTTCTGTTAATTCTGGGAAAATTTTTCCAAATTGTCTATCAGAATGTAGGAGTTTTTAGTTTTTCAGTGCATTGCAAGCATTTTAATAGAAAGTTGAGACTAAGCTACAGTCATGACTGTGACTACCGGTTTGATGTTTGGCATGGTCCTGAAAATGCCCTTAAAAGGGTGTGTGTTTAGTAGGTTGTGTGTTTAGTAGGGTATGTGTTTAATAGGGTGTGTGTTTAGTAGGTTGTGTGTTTTATAGGGTGTGTTTAGTAGGATGTGTGTTTAATAGGATGTGTGTTTAGTGGGGTGTGTATTTAATAGGGTGTGTGTTTAATAGGGTGTGTGTTTTGTAGGGTGGGTGTGTTCCTAGTAGGTTGTGTTTAAGAGGGTGTGTGCATGGGTGTGTGCTTAATAGGGTGTGTGTTTAGTAGAATGTGGATAAATAGGTTGTGTGTTTAGGAGGGTGTGTGTTCAGTAGAATGCGTGTTTAATACTGGGGTGTGTGATTAGTGGGGTGTGTGTTTAATAGGGTGTGTATTTGATAGGGTGTGTGAATAGGATGTGTTTAGTAGAATGTGTGTTTAGTAGGGTGTGTGTATAGCAGAGACCCTAAGGGTGTGTGTATAGCAGGGTGTGTGTATAGCAGGGTATGTGTTTAGTAGGGTGCGTGTATAGCAGGGTGTGTGTATAGCAGGGTGTGTATAGCAAAGTGTGTGTATAGGAGGGTATGCGTATAGCAGGGTGTGTGTATAGCAAAGTGTGTGTATAGGAGGGTATGCGTATAGCAGGGTGTGTGTATAGCAGGGTATGTGTTTAGTAGGGTGTATGTATAGCAGAATGTGTGTATAGCAGGGCGTGTGTTTAGTAGGGTGTGTGTTTAGTAGGGTATGTGTTTAGTAGGGTATGTGTATAGCAGGGTATGTGTTTAGTAGGGCATGTGTATAGCAGGGCATGTGTATAGCAGGGTATGTGTTTAGTAGGGTATGTGTTTAGTAGGGAGTGTGTATAGCAGGGCGTGTGTATAGCAGGGTATGTGTTTAGTAGGGTATGTTTATAGCAGGGTATGTGTTTAGTAGGGTATGTGTTTAGTAAGGAGTGTGAATAGCAGAGCGTGTGTATAGCAGGGTATGTGTTTAGTAGGGTATGTGTTTAGTAGGGAAAGTGTATAGCAGGGCGTGTGTATAGCAGGGTATGTGTTTAGTAGGGTATGTGTATAGCAGGGTATGTGTTTAGTAGGGTATGTGTTTAATAAGGAGTGTGTAAAGCAGGGTGTGTCTATAGCAGGATATGTGTTTAGTAGGGTATGTGTATAGCAGGGTGTGTGTATAGCAGGGTATGCGTTTAGTGCGCAAAACTACGACTCAACTCAGTGATTATTGCAAGCTCTTGAAGGTATATCGAACAACCAGGACGCACTCTCTCCGCACTCATTCTGCCTATCTACCGTTCTTTAGAACGATGAAGGGTAGATAATGAGCGTAGGTCCAAAACAGTACGTAAATACCCTCTTCTGTTCAAGGCAGCTGCCAGGTTATCGCCAAGAGTCGTGCCTGTTCGAATCATTGATAACGCTGATATGTCTTCGCATGGAAGCCGAAACGACGGCGGCTTATCATAAGACTCGAACTACTCTACTCGAAACGGGTGGACACCATGCATCATACGCCTTTCATTGTTGAAAGAAAGCCTCCAAGTCTTTGATCCATCCTCCCTAACGAATCTATGCGCTTTGTAGCAGACACTCCTACATCACAATACTGAACGCTTAGCAGACGCATACAGTTGCACGCTTCAAATGGTTCACCCCTGTATTATCCCGTATAGGGACTGGGGAAGGCTCCTATTGACAATTGACTCTTACATTACAGAGAGTTTCTTTTTACGTTGAGGAGAAACTTTCGAGCGTGAGCAGAAGGACGCCGGAGCCAAACTCAATGTTAGAGGAAACTCACGAAATGTTCTGGGGGCGGCGTTCTCTGGCACGTGAGTTATGGCATGGTCGCGGCGTGGAGGGAGCGGTCAACTGGCTCCGAGACGCAGAGCTAGGCACAGCAGATCAAGCCTGAGGCCCACTATGCAGTGGTTGCATTCACCCGCTTATGATGGGTCTGTTTTTTTTTTCACCTCTAAGCCTTGTAACCCGTACTTATAGCCACAGCAATAAAAAATCCTAAAGTCGGCAGAGCCCTGTCGGACGTCTCCGTGCGCAAAGGAGTTGAGGAGGAGAGCCAACTGGAGTATTCCTGTTAATGAAAGAATTAACGGCGAAAGAAACGGCTGTTGCTCTTTGCAGGACGCGTCCATATGCGGCACAAATGCGCTTCGAATTCGTCGCCCGCAACTGTGGAGTTCACTGAGTTCATCGAGATCCACGATTCTGCTGGATCTTGATAAACTCTTTCAACTGCGTTGATCAACGAATTGATGATCTATCAGATGCAAAATTGCCGCTGAGTTCAACGAATTCGGCGAGTTCATTTTTTTTTCATCGAATGAGCCCAGCGAGTCATACAAAGACCCTTTCAATACCATATGCATGGCATCTGATATGAGGTGCGCACTTAACACGAAGAACTACACTTGTCTTCACTTGTCTATCACCTGCGAACACGTAGAATTATCGCGACGCAACTCTGCCCCGCAAGAAGAAAGAAATCACAGAATTGTTTGAAATAAATCGGACCGTTAACGCTGATCGAAGCATAGAGGAACAGAATAGCAATAATGGTATGGAACTGAAAAATCATGAAAGTGGCTCATCGTTGTTTTCCTTCCTTATTACCCGTGTCTTCCGGAACGTTCAACACTGCCTTTTCAGTGATACATATATGTACATAAAACTCTTTAATAGCAGGTAGATTAATTCACACATAATCTCCTAGTCGGTCGTCGATCACGCAAAGACACGGTCTTTCAGAGTGCTCCTCCTCAAGACTCCTCTAAATTTCCATGACAAACTTGTATTCAGCAGCAGGCATGCTCACTTAGTATGGTGGCAGTAAGTTTCAAAATCTTCGTCATTTAGCAGATAAAAAGTGCACAACGAATGAACCCCACAAACAGCAGTTATTGTAATTCGGGTCGCCGCGGCCGGTAGTGCGGCGTTTAATGATTCGTGAAATGCTTATTAAATATAAGCCAAATCGACAATGCATGACAAGCGACTGTCGACCAGTCTGAGCCAACAATATAACCAAGATAAGTTTACATAATTATACTATCTTGTATCTTCGAAC
Organism: Nicola tetela; assembly: GCA_028565695.1. Lineage (NCBI taxonomy): Eukaryota > Metazoa > Porifera > Calcarea > Clathrinida > Clathrinidae > Nicola > Nicola tetela. Next base: position 3,622 of record JAOWAW010099796.1, read on the forward strand.
TAAATAGCAATCATGGCACCACTGTTTGTTTATTTTTTTAATTGCACGACACATCCTCATGCCAGTGCCATTGCGGGATAGTGGTTTGAAATTTGCCGTCGCATGGGCAAGGAACCGCATTCCGTGGCCACCAATGGCCACCGCGATGGCTCCCAGCTACTGCAGTAGTGCCACATGCCTTGGCAAATAAAACGATGGCCTTGAATTTCGGCCCGACGGCGACACTGAAAAACTGTTTTAAAGGTTATGACTAGCGATGATTCGTCAGGAGGCTGCTCGGCGATTGCTCCCAAGAGAGTCTACCATCCTCACGCTTGGCCGGTCGGAGTTCGTTCTATTGGTTGTAACACTCCTGGAGAAGCTATCATTGTCTGGTGTTGCTGTCAACGCCAATGGCTTCCTAGAAAATTGGATTTACCTACAGCCTGTCGAAGTGAGCGTTATTGGCTTCATCTTTTACGCAGCGGCGTATGTCCTGGCTGTCGTTGGAGGCTTCCTCGCTGATTCACGATTCGGCCGCTTCTCAACTTTTCGCGGCGCCCTGGTGGTTCAGCTCGCCGGCGCTGTTCTTGTCTTGCTTGCATCAGCTGTGACTGATTCACGCCCGGCTCAGAAAGTGTTGTCTGTTTCAGGCTATGCTATTCTGCCGATCGGTGTAGCTGGCTCTTGTGCTACAGCCATTCCTTTGGGCGTGGATCAGTTCCGTTTAGCTGGTGACGGCGTCGTCAAAGCAAAGAAATTCTTCCCACGATATTACTGGTGTGCTTCGGTTGGCACACTCACTGCTTACACGATTGTCTCTTTCCTGCAATTATTCATCGGGTTTTCCTACGGTCTAATCCCCCCAGTTGTGTGCTATTCTCTGAGCATAATTCTTCTTCAGACTCAGAAAGAATCGTTTTATCTGTCTCCACCAAACGGCAGTCCTCTGACGTCTGTGGCGGCAGTGATAGCTGACAGCTGTCGACAGCGGTGCCAAATTGGTGAAAATTCGCCTCTGTTCGCGAACCACACCGCAGCCGACTCTAGACATTCGAGAGGCTCAGAAGGAATGCACGCTCAAAGAGCGTGTTCCAGGAGGTCAGAAACAAGCGCTGAAGATGATCTTGCTACGGGGAGAACCGAGTCAGTGGCGCAGCAGGCAAACGCAAACAGCCTCAGGAGCTCTGAAACTCTGGTTGAGGACGTCCGTACCTTTGTCAGAGTTTCCCTTCTCTTGCTGACGTTGACGTTCTACATGACAGCGGTACACACGGTGAGCTAATGTGCTGCTACCGTTAGTAATTTTTCCTTTAATCACGGCACACCTTACCAGATCAAGACTGGGACAGTTAATGTCACGATTATCCCTAATCAGATTTTTTCCACCACCGTACCAGGCAAAATAAACTTCATATGCATCGGGCTTGAGCCAGCTCTACCGCGATCGACTGCACGTGCAGCCAGTTACGCACGTTCATCGGTGTGAAGATATTGTGACTTATACTGCTGTAGTTAGGTTATAGTAAGTTATTTTTTCTCACCCAGAGAATTATTGGTTTTTCCCACTTGAAGACACACAAACTCTAAGGAGGAATTAACGGATGATATAAATCTTGTTAAAGAAGAAATTATTGTCCAAAGGAGAGAATTATCATCAATAATTCTCGATTTTTTGGTGATTGGACGACCAAACACATTTTATCAACTTTGAACGAAAGAGAAGACTTTAATCGAAAGGAAAGAAATGGAAGGAAAAATCAGTGAAGAAAAAAATGTAGTGAAGCAGAGGGTTTGAACTGAAACCGTTCGAGCGAAAGCCGTGCTCCTAACGACTGCGCCACTTGGGACTGCTTGCCAAGAGCCTGTGACAAGTGACTCTAGAGCACTTGCAACCTGCGTCGCACGGTTGCCACGTGCTTTCTTTCGGTATTGAGCTCTTCGAAAACGAGCGAGAAAGGGCTCTGAGGTGACCATTCAGCTAATCTACTTGGATAAGCCTCTTATATGACCCTCGGCGTCGGAAATACTGGACGGCCGGTGAAACGTTCCTCTAGAGCAATTGTAAACTGTTTCACACGGTTGCAGCATGCTTTCTTTCGGTAGTGGGCTCTTCGAAAACGAGCGAAAATCGAATGGGATCTTCAAGCAATTCTCTTTGTTGAGAGAAATAAGTACACTAACTTCTTCGCCCTCGGCATTAGCGGTCATCATAATTTCCTCGGATAAAAGCTTCGGCTGCGCCTCGGCTTTTTAATTCGCTCAGAGAATTATTCGCCGATAATGCCTCGGGTTCATAAGTTAATGTTTACTTAACTTTTGATCGTGCTCTATTATGATATTCATCGAAATCTTACATAGATCTACAGATGCCCTCTGAGGGCTGAAACTGCGCCTCCATACTGTCAGATTTACAGTGCCGTGGTTGTAATAACCGGGTCAGGCTCGTGCTTCCCTCACTGTCAGCTGTATTCAAATGGAAGCCTTGAGAACAAGTGACGCTTACCATAAGAGGCGATTGCAACATCTAATGATTGTTTCCAAAATGTTTCAATGGACATGTTCCAGACAACTGTACCACGCTTCGGCGTCCTTAGTCTCATTCAACTTCCTAAAACAGTTCAGAGGCCAAACTAATCATTTTCTCATTTTTACTCCGGCTGGGAGCGCACAGTGGACTCGAACCCTTGGGGACCAAATGCCTAGCCGAATGAAATTCATGCGATCTTAACCGCTCGACCAACCCGCGGCCGCCAAGTTGGTCGCCGCATGTTCGAGTCCGCTGTGCGCTGCCAGCGGGCGTAAAAATGAGAAAATGATTGGCTACGATTCTCTTGGCGTGAATGGTCTTTCAGAAGCCAAACTGTTTGTAGCTCAGATTTGCAATTCTCTCTGAGTTCACAATCCCAAGAGACACTGTTTTGAACATTCCCGTTCTTTGCTTTTCTTCTCCTACAGGTTGAGAACACGTTCTCATTGCAAGCCAGCCGGCTGATGATGCCTGTTAGCTCCGATCGCGTGAATGAGACCCTTGCTGTTCCGTCCTTCACAGCCTCCACCCCAGCTGGCGTTGTACTGGCTATACCATTGCTGTACGGTATTCTATATCCAAGATGGCGTCGCAGTGACTACTGCTTTTCTCCATCCTTGCCTCGTCGTATGGGCATCGGAATGATTATTGCTTTCTTGGGTGAATTGGGTGCCCTCATTGTTGAGTACGAACGATGCGCTCCAGGCATGTGGCCTGCTGGATGGTACACTACTGTGCGCGAAGGCAGGCCAATAGCGATTTCAAGCCTTAGCAGCTTTTACCAAGTCCCACAGTTTTTGTTCATCGGCCTATCGCAAGTTTTCACATTTATATCAGGTAACTCAGAGTTAGAACATTCAATAAAGAGATTACCCTCGGGCAGTATGCTGAGCAGATTTTGCACTACCTAAATTTATACCAATCGACAACCCGGGGCGGCCACGTAGACATACAGGAAACTGTTGCATCACTGGTATACATGTATGCACGTGCTGTAGCCTGAAGTTGTGCTGAAAGGAATTTAAGCGTTTTAAGAGTGCAATGACTAGTAATTTTAGTTTAATAAGCGCTGCCGGTGAAGAATGTTTATAGCTTGGCATAGCGTTACGATCAATCAATCAATGGAGCGGCCGGACGCCTATTCTGTGCATTGCAGTATTTTAACCCTACATCAGGGCCTGTCGTTTGTGATGTTTCGAAGGCCGGCAGAGGGGGGTTACGCCCCTCCCTGCCTTGCCCGTATCTAGATCTTCACCAAAGCGGCACATATGCATGCAAATCTTAACTTTAGTATTACCAATACATCTGGTTCATCAAACACTGATTTATCCTTATTTTTGTTTTTGTTTCAGCTTTGGAGTTCGCTTATCTCTACGCTCCAAGTAGCATGCGAGGAGCTTGCCTCGGTATGGTCTATGCTGCGCTTGGTCTCGGCTCTCTGCTCAATGCTGTTCTGGTTCTAACGGTATCCCACTATCAGCCAGGGTGGTTTTTCCCAAACGGTCAATGCGGCAAAACTTACCTTTTCTTCGCTATCGGGATGGGCGTCATTTTCTTCGGAATCATCGTGTTTGGGATAGCATGTAATTCTCTCGGAGACCAGTTACATGTAGGTCGTCACAGAGCAACAGCAAGAAGGCCTCAACACCAAAACAACCAAAGTCTTCCTCACAGGACGTTCCCCGGCCGAAACCGCTACGCTTGAAGGACGAAGCGGAATTTGACTACTATTTGAGTTTGGTTTCAATTTTGTCAACTGATCATGAGACCCTTCTAAGCGATATATACCGGTATATATATTTCGAGCTTATTGTGAACAGTTATCCCTGTACAATGAACAATTCTGCGAAACGCTATTGATCGATTTTTTTTAACAAATAATAGCGCTCATCTGTCCATCGGCAGGTTTCCGCCGTCTTGATTTTAGTAATAGTCACGTTGATCAGGTGAGAGACAGAATCTTAATACAAACTAGCCTAAGTCGGGGCCGGGAGTGATAACTACATAGAACAGCGCGATGCGTTTTATTGCGCTAGCCGAGTAACTCACGAGAATATTTGCAAGAAAAATAGCAGCAAATGCAAGTTGCGTTGGACTCATAATCAGAGCTCTGATAATCATTGGCTGCGTTAAATCCGTGCATGTCAGTGAGCATCTAGCTCCGAACAAGGACGCAGCACGTAGGTCTACGACTGTCACCTCAGACGCTCTACACAGTTGTCCTAAAATCGGCGGGGTACTCGCCGTGCACCTTTTCTCTCCTCCGACGCAGGTAATACACAGTCAAGCGTCAATAAATGTTTCGTTAGCGCGGGTCAGGATGCACGCTCTGGAGCGCGTTTGACGTCGGCCTAGGTCTTCCAGCGATCTGTTTTCTGCACATGCCAGAAACGTACTGGGAATGGGACTTCACCTTGGTTGCGAACTTCGAAAATCAATTGCTTGAATCTATAGCTGCGCGCCCGACTAGGCAATTCCTCGACTGGACAATACACTTGCAGGCCAACTGCTCAAATGGAGGACTAGGACTGCCCGAATGCTCAGCTCTAGGCATGAAGAGACTTCCTTAAGAGTCTGACGGAATCCTCAAATACTGTGTACACAGGTCGTCTGTGAAATGCGGCGATGATGAACGGCGAGGGCTGGCACAGTCGTTTCTCCGCTTGCATTGCATGCATATCACCATTCATTGCAATTCGGAAGATGATAGCTGTACCAAAATGTACTAGGAGCCAATAAATTATCGCGCGATCGAGCGGTTGGTCGCCGGAGAAGATGGCACAGCGCAAGCCAACAAATAAAAAATACGTTCTTCTGGACTAGAGGATTCGGAATCTTGTAGAAATATTTGAGCAGCGGCTTAATGATTTCTTGTCAGGAATTGCACACAACGTGTAGCTGGCTGGGAGTAACTTGTACACCTGTTACTGAGATTCTGAACTCGTGATCACTCCCTAAACATGTCGAATTCGTTATGTAGATACTGATGTGTCAATCAAAGGCACTGTCATGCAAGAGAGATTTCTAACCCCCTCGCTTAACTCCAAAATGTTACTGGGAGGAATCCCATATAACTTGAGAAAACGTATGACAGAGAAAGGAAATGAAAGTTAGGGTTAGGGGACGAGTGAGCGTGACAGACGGAAGAATAACTTCCACAATAAATCAGTCCGTTTGACATGGAATTTATCATTATAAGAATTACGCTGGCCCTCGATCTAATTTAAATATATATATGAACAGTACTGGTTTCGATTCTAGTACTTTCTTTTTTTACTCAGAGACTAACCTGAAGAAGGCCTCAGTCTGAAAGCCGAAACGTTGTTAGAATGATTAACCACTTGCCTTGGCTGAAAAAATAGACTACTGGATTCATCGTGGCTAAGTACTAGAGAAGGCATTGCGATGCTTGAAAGGGGGAAATTTAGCCCTTTTTGACATTCTGAAGCGAGCCGATTTTTTGAAATTTCTAAAAGCATTATAATTAAATGCTAAACAAAGTCGCCAATTTTGTCAAGGCCTTCACGGCATTAGAGTGTTTTCAGTTATTATGCTTCTCTGAATGTTACATGACAAGCTAAGCAAGAATATTGTCTTTGCATAATGCATTGAAGATAATTGTGACCACACCGATTATTACAACATAGGAAATTGTAATGGGCGAGGCCAATGAGAAAGCATCTCGGAAAGTGATAGCGGTATCTCCGGATTTGCACCTTAGGTTTGTACAGGCTAGGCGACTGACGTATAAATCCGAGCAGTTAGATTGTACCATAGCTCGCTTCAAAACGTTCGACATCTGGCGTCCATGGTAAAAAAAAACGTACTTTTTACAGTTGCAGCCGTTAGTTAAAATGGAAGAGTAGCATGCAAGGTTGTGGGAAACTTGGAACCCAATGCACGTAACATGTCGTTTTAGTAGCAAATCTACGGAGGAGAGCAAAATGTCCGGTGGAAGACACCACGCGCTGAACTTGCAGTGCAGCTGTTAAACATAGGAAGACACCACGCACTGAACTTGCAGTGCTGTTAAACGTAGTCCACGCGCGGGAGACGGTTTTTTTATTTGTGCGTAAATGGAGGGAATTGCTCTTTCTCCCGCGAAAAACTACTCTTTCGGTTTGAAAATAGAAACACCTCAAAGTGTCAGAAGGTTAGAGATTTATTTTGGGCGTGATGAGGCAAGTATGAATAAAATAAATTAAAAAACTCAGACGGCTATCGTTTTGAAACGGACTATAGTCGTCCTAGTTACAATGCAGGCTGAGATGACAAACTATACTGCATACCGGATGCCCTTTTATCAGCCGAAAATCATCAACCACTGTGGCTGCGAAAGTACAAAGTGCGAATATTCGAAGTCGTCCAAATCCGGCCATTGGCATGTTCAGTAGGAAAGGATGTGATGTCGATAGCAAGTTCGTTCTACGACTTCAACGACACGTCGTGGACAACGCCAATAGCGCTGACAGCCGAAACTCAACCACACGGCTGGAGTCGACATGTATTCGGAACAGAGATGGCCTTCTGGTTGCACCTGTTATCTCTGCCAGTGCGGGTTTGCGGGCTAGGTTTTGCGGCAAGGACAAGACACAACGTTCAGGGCAATCGCGCCCGGCCCTTGCCTGCACCATAGCTAGACAAACACAATGATTCATCCTGAAGGCTAATGGACTTGTGCTCCTCAACGTCTAGCACTCAGCAAGACTGTTGACATTTTTCCACCATGAGTCGTCAAGAGGCTTCTCGCCCGTTACTTCCAAGACATTCTACCATCCTCACTCTCGGCCACTCGGAATTCGTTCTATTAGTTGTTACTCTGCTGGAGAAGCTATCTTTGTTCAGCGTCACTGTTAACGCTAACCGCTTCCTAGCCAATTGGGTTCACATGCACGCTGTCACTGTTAGTATGATTGACTTCGTCGCCGTTGGAGCGGCCTATGGTCTGGCGGTTGTTGGAGGCTTCCTGGCCGATTCACGATTTGGCCGCTTCTCGACATTTCGGGGCTCACTGGTGGTTCAGCTGATCGGCACTGTTCTTATCCTGCTCGCGTCCATAGTGACCGAATCACGCTCAGCACAGAAAGCCTTGTCTATTTCCGGGTACACAGTTTTGGCGATCGGTGTGGCCGGTTCTTGTTCTACGGCCATTCCTCTGGGGGTGGATCAATTCCGATTGGCAGGTGACGGTGTTGTCAAAGCCAAGAGATTCTTCCCTCGGTATTACTGGTGCGCGACGGTCGGCACACTCATTGCTTACACAGCTGTGTCGTTTCTTCAGATTTTCGTTGATTACTCCCTCGGTCTGCTGCCAGCTGTTGTGTGCTATTCTCTGAGCATAATTCTTCTTCAGACTCAGAAAGAATCGTTTTATCTGTCTCCACCAAACGGCAGTCCTCTGACGTCTGTGGCGTCGGTTATTGCGGGAAGCTGTCGACAACGGCGACAGAACGTCTCTGAGGAATCGGCGTTGCTCACAAACTGGAACCCAGCGGACTCTCGGTCTTTGAATGGTGCTGGCCTGGACTGCGGGCATGCGTCAACGTCCTGGTCCAGGAGGTCCGGGACAAGGGGCGAAACCAACCACTCTGCGGGCGCCTCCCGAATTCCACTTTTGAAAAAGTCCAAGAGTGGCAGATGCTCGAGAAACGTCGTGGAGGACGCACGCACGTTTGTAAAAGTTTCTCTTTTCCTGCTTACGTTGGCGTTCTACATGACAATAGTCCACGCGGTACGTAAGTAAGACTCGTCCTCCGAAGATATGAGCTCGTTATCAAACCCCAAATGGCGTCGGCTCCTAAGCAGTTCAACGAACAGTAGTTTTAGTTTACTAGCTATCTCATACTGCCGTATAAAATTCCTGCGCATGCCGACTGTATGGTGTGGAGCCACGCACGTACCTACAAGTATTATAGTATCAAGGATTCAGAAGTTACTGGTAGGGAAGGATCGCCCTCCCCATTTCCCGCCAGAGCAGATAGAGCCGCTACAGCTGCTTCACATAGCTCTACGTGTAACAAGTTTGGCAACGCTTCGGCAACATTCGCTAAAACTGCTATGTCATCATTACCATGTATATGGGCATGTCACAAACGTTTTGAAGACTTTCACTGACTGCATGTGCCCCGTTTCGGCAGAATTCGAACGCAGTGGCAAAAGTGCATAGCTATAGGATCGGATGCTCTTGCGCCGAATGGATCGGAGATTTAATTTCCTTTATATATTGGAATGCCTTTGTGACATTACTGTATTGCCTTATCTTATGTTCATGTCTTCTGCAGGTTGGAAATACCTTCTTCCTGCAAGCCAGTCATCTCATGTTGCCCATCAGCACTCATCAAATGAACGAGACAATTCCCATGCCGCCTTTCGCACTGGCAGCCTTCGACTCCGTCAGCATTCTACTGACTATACCATTGCTGTACAGTGTTCTTTATCCAAGATGGCGTCGCAGTGACTACTGTTTTACTCTCTCACTGCCTCGTCGTATGGGTATCGGAATGATTCTTGCACTTTTCAGTCAACTGGCTGCGCTCATCGTGGAGTATGAACGATGTGCTCCTGGTAGGTGGCCCGCTGGCTGGTATACTCCCTCACACGAAGATGCTCCTATCGCGATTTCCCGTCTGAGCATCTTCGCTCAGGTCCCTCAGTACGTGCTCGTCGGTCTGTCTCAAGTCTTCACCTTTATATCTGGTAGGTCAGGACGATATCACTGACACAGTGAATATTCAGAAAGAATGCAATGGTTGTGTATTGCCTTCAGATAGGAGTATTTGTTTGTAAAAAGTGACGTCGTTATTTGATTTCATAACAAATAATTGTTGTTTATGCCAAACAAGTATTGTTGGTGATGATCACTCAATAATTGATATGCATGTCGATATTCTGTCTCTAGCTTTGGAATTCGCTTATCTCTACGCTCCAAGTAGCATGCGAGGAGCTTGCCTCGGTATGGTCTATGCTGCGCTTGGTCTCGGCTCTCTGCTCAATGCTGTTCTGGTTGCAGCAGTATCGCGCTTTCAGCCAACGTGGTTTTTTCCTAATGAAAAATGTGGCAAAACGTACATTTTCTTTGCTATCGGAATGGCTGTCATTTTCTTTGGAATAATTGTTTTTGGGATAGCGTGCCATTTGGTCGTAGGCCATCTCAGTTGCCACAAGACGACATCGAGATCCAGAAAAGCTCAGCGAAGAAATGGCCAACATCTTCGCCACAGGACCCTCCAAAGCCACCACATTTGAGTGAAAGTATCAAATCAGTGCGGCGACCGACCGCAACTCTTACAAAACATATATCAATCAGGAATCTTAAAGATTTTTTTTGACATGTTCTCTTTTGTTGATGAGCCTTGATATCAGTACATGTATTCATTTTACTACTTGCCCTCAACAAAGCAAGAGTAGCGTATCAATTGTCACTGCATTTTGCAAAGTGTTCGTCTACTTAGAATGTGAATGAATTTTGTCTTAAATTTGTCCAGAATGGGAGGCCTAGGGGAGCAGTGTGGTCTAATCTGTGGAATGGCCATCCAGTCGCATGGGCCATCAGATACAGGCGCATTTGATTGAGAAATGAAGAGCTGGTTGGGATTTTCAGCTTTGGCCATAAGAAGCTTAAGGTTGGCAGCAGCTATAGCAGCTAAGGTTGGCACGCTGGCGGTGCACGTGGAGTCATGAAGGTCTGGTATTCAACTTGACTTTGTGCGTGTGAATCGAAGGGTTCATCATGCGGTGGAGCTAGAGACTGGTAACTCGGTGAAAACCCTGGCGCATCGATGTCTCTCAGTAGAATCTCAAGGCCTCCCGTGAAGTGTAGTCACGTGTTTGCTTCTAATGTGAGTTTATTTTCCCCCAGTAGACTTCCAGTTACGCCACACTCTTTTTTATGTTGTAACGGCAGAGCGAACAACATATTTGAACGGGTCGATGTGCACTAATCACGAGCATCACAGGCGCGTTTTCATCGACGCAATCCGAAAGATCCCATTACGCTGATCCAACGCCGGTAGGCAATTTTTCAACGGCGGATTACGGATTTTGTAATCCGAGTTGATCTATTCGGCGGGAGGATTACGTGGACTTCGAATACGCTACGTCCTGACTGACAGATTCGACGTGTTGTGGACTTTGTTGAGGACCAAATTCTCGAGAATTCATCATTCTTCCATTATCCAATAGTAGCTAGGCCAGCTGGGATCCCCATGCGCGGACCGCGACGAATATATACCTCGAACACTGATTGTGGAAATCCTACCGCTCAGGAGTACGTAAAAAATAACCTGCCCGTGGCACGAAAATCGATATCACATTCAATGGGTTGAAACTTTCCTAGTATGACGAGTGCAGTCCAAAATGCGACATGCCAAGAGTACCTCATGCCAAGTGGGTAGCAGCTGCTGCATCATGTAAACCATCGCGGTCATAGGCTGCAGCATATTTATGTCAAGTGGTGAGCACCTGCTACTTCATCGTAGCCTTCGAGCTTCCTGTCCGGTATAGCATACCGTTAGTTGGGAAACAAAAACGGATAGATATCCGGGAGGCCAAAGGACTTGTGCTTGTCGTTGTCTAGCACTAGGAAGACCACCTTAATTTTTTTTCCAGCATAAGTCAAGAGGCTTCTCGCACGTCACTTACATCTACAAGACAATCTGCCATCCTCACACTTGGTCGCTCGGAGTTCGTTCTATTAGTTGTTACTCTGCTGGAGAAGCTATCTAGGCGCTTGGTCGCCTCAGGTTCAAGTCCGCTGTGCGTTCTCAGGTTGTGAAAAGTGAGAGAATGATTAGTTCAATATATGATTATTCCGGCCTGAATGGCTTTTCTGTAGTCTCGTCGCAATCCACTGTGTTGGAGACCCTCTCCAATGAGAGATAGTCTCTTTCCTTTATCACCGGCAAATGCCTCCGATAGTCAGCGCAAGCCATACCAGAACCTATACATTTACATCCACGTCCTCTCGGGCACTATAAATCTCCTCGTTCTCCGCCCTGCTTTTTGCCACGCCTCTTCATGAATTCTGCTGTTGTTGCTAGATGAAAACCCTCTAGATCAGCGATATTTCGCTGTTGCAAATTGGAGAATCCCAAAATAAAGATCGTGCCAGCCCACATTTTACCAGAGTCGTGACGTCGCAGAAGGGATCTCCAGAATTACCGATACATGTATGTACGCAGTTGTATCGGTTAGTTAGCTCCGCGCTGCATGACAATGCGGCATTGATGTAATGTATCTAATCGCTTGATCGACGACGGGTAGAACACGTAGAACTTCAGTTCGCTTCAAAAAAAAAAGTACTGAACGACCCTCGTAACTAGCGGACGACTGTTTAGACCATTAACAAGGTGTTTGTGTAGCCGAAGTCAAAAGCGACTGCCGAAATCACTCAACCGTGTCTCTGGCTATAGGCACTCTACTTATAAAAATTAATGTACTTGCGGAAAACTGATATTTCAGTTTGTGGGTTTTCGGAAGCTTTCCCTGCCAAAATAGTTTTTTGCGGTATCTTCTTCTTCTTCTTCTTCTTCTTCTTCTTCTTCTTCTTCTTCTTCTTCTTCTTCTTCTTCTTCTTCTTCTT
>JAOWAW010099807.1:0-12502 GCA_028565695.1 Nicola tetela
GGTAATTGTTGACACTATTGTGTGTTATCAACACACCAAGAAAACAAGTAACTTGAGGGTTGCTACTGTATCACTGGTTCTGTATGGTCCCAAAATTTTGCCAAATTCTAAACTAGTAATGGTAACCAATTCCTTTACTGACTTCAATAACACCGATAAAAGCTGAGGCCTTGTAAAATAGAAGCCAATGTTTTCAACCAGCTGCCATACAAGAACTTGCTGGATTTCATATAGCAGTTCTAAATTTAACATAACAGTTTCCAACTTATATGTACATAAACTGATCAGCCACACTGAGACAGGTTTCACCAAAATATTAGCAATAGCACGGATCGATATCTACAAAGTATGACAACCTCCCCCCCCAAAAAAAATAAATAAATAAATAAATTCTCAGAAGCAGGCATGGCAATAGGCTATACATTCTGTTGCCTGGCATGGTATAACCAAGCAGTACCACGTAAAGCACAGTACAAGCTCAACTGACCAGGTCGAATATAAAATCCCCGGCATGTACACATGAGTCTATGACATACCTCTTTCATATATCCTGGTGAATATAATAATTGTATAGCCACCACATTTGGTGGGCTCCCTTCATGCAACTGCAAACAGCAGCACTCTTGCACACAATGATTTCAATATCAGAACTCTCATCTTATTCAAAACCTGCAGCAAAATGCTCAGAACAAATTTGCTCTTCGTCAGCTATTACAATAATAAGAATCATATATACTCAAAACCTGCTTCAACTGAGGTAGGTTTTCATTCGCTACTGTACAGAGTGTTGAATTGCAAGGAATGCATACCTTTTGCACAAAAAATGGGCTGCTTTGACAAAATGACTAATTATAGTATAAAACCAGTAAAAATGTTAATTTCAAAAAAAGTAATTATAAAAGGATACTTTAAGACTCCTACAGAAAGAACTGAGTGTGTTACTTGTGATAATCAGGAGTATTTTAGTTTATCCACAGCATATTTTTGGCACTTATATGGATGAGAAAAACAAAGATGTCAATTTTAAGCAGTTGGCCTTTGCCTAATGCCATGGCTAAGGTCCATATGTACAAGACTGCTGTATACGATAAAAAATCTCAGAGACTCTGTTTGCTACTTTGTTACATTTCTTTATAGCAGTGTTTGTGATGCTAATCACTTGTCAAAATGTGTCATCCTCCCAAAAAAACTCGCTGTCACTTTCCAGCTCGTAATCTGACACTTCTGTGAGCTGGTCAGAATCTGAATCATCAAAAGCGCTCTGAAAAGCATAATGCAAAGAAAACCTCATAACTGTTCCAAAGACTTCACAAGAGGGAAGTACATATGAGTTTCCTTCCATTGTACATTGTAATATTTGTAACTTTAACTGTCCGAACATTCACTCAACCACACAGTGTTGGTGAAAAGAACAGAGCTGCTGCTCAAGGCATGCAGGCTTGAAAGATAACTAGACTAGAACAAAAAACTTTGATATGCCAGGGCATGTCTGTCGCATGCAAACCAAAAGGTCAACGCACGTTAGTTTGTAGATTAGTACAAATGAGCTGAATACATCACATACATGTATGTATGTAAGTGTGTATATTATATTATATATTATATATATACATACATACATTTTTTCAAAAACAAGCAAACATACATACATATATGTTAGACACTATAGCCGGCCAATGCCCTATAGCTGTCCACAAACCCATAATATAAGGCTGCCTGACATGGTTGAAAGTTTACTGAATGTTGGTAAATAAAGCCATTACTAATATCTGAGCAAGCAGGTAAACAAAACCCTGAGGACCTGTCGTATTCAGCAGCAACAAACAAAATGCTTCAGCTTCATTTTCGAGTGCATATGCATCATTATTTTCCTGTCGCAGCCGGTTGTTCCTTCCTGTCATTTGGATGCCAGCAATTATTGACTAAGAAACAAAATGTTTCAAGACTAATTGTATGCAGCACAGCCTTTTTTTCTATGCCAGTTGAACTCTGACCATGTGTCAAGCTGCGCAATGCATGGGTTTGTGGTCTGCCATTAGTCCATGGACAGCTATAGGGCATTGGCTGGCTATAGTGTCTAGCTTACATGCAGGATGTAAAAAATTACGAAGCCTGAGTAGACTACAAATTAATATTGAGTACAGACATGTAGGTGATCAGAGAGACGAACGTGACTAAATAAAGAAGAGAAAATTTTTGCTCATTCGCCATGAAGGATGGCATGATGCATGGCAAAGTGGATAGCAAAGGCTATTCTCATTTGCTAGGTGGTTTGGTGCCACAGGGTCAGGTCCGGTCATGGTGAACGAAGAGCAAAATTCTTTACAAATAATATCACATATTTAGTGTCATTTTTAACCAATTCTATAAAAGAGCTGTCAGTGAGCCTGCTTGTAATAATCATTTATCTATGGAAATAGCTTTTACCACCTGCAGATGTGCTACACCTCCTGTCTAAGATTTATACCTGTTATATGTATGTGCAGGATCTCCTGAATTGGTTGATGACTGTGATGACAAGGAATTACTGTGTTTGTGTGTCTGTCAGTGATTGTTCAAAACGGTTCATAGCAATGGTGGACTATTGGAAGCTAAGAAACTTATTAGAGTTCCACTCAACCAATGGAGAATTGATTGGTGAAAGGTGGAACATGACATTCACACAAAAACTGGCAATTTCTGGAGAGGCTGGCACTAGTGTCCAAAAATGACAGGGATAACTGGTGTCAAGAAGCATAGATTCATAGCCAAGACCAAAGTCATGACTGGCAAATCACAACCCAAGCTGCACAGCAGTGAGGGTTGTGATGTAGCCAGTTGCGACTAAGTGTTGAGGCTATGAATGTATTTCTCACAATCTTCTGAATAACATCCCAAATACAGCTGTGTACTAATAATGTAAACATAGAACAATGTAGCAAAATGCAGCTGAGTTCTGGAGGTTGGAGTTAGCCTTCCCTAGTTAGATGCTTGAGGTAGGTGTCGAGCATTCTATTTGCTTCAAAGAACTCTTTTCCTTTTATTAGGTTGAGGTCCGTTCTTCTGATTGGAGGTGAATGAATGTAACACTGAATTCCCACGCATAATCCCATCAAACTCTGCCTTTGGTAAGTGCTGCCATCCTGGCAGCAAACCTCTGCATAAAACTGGTGAAGAATGCTTGCTAAGTTCCCGGCTGTAACGGTTTTCAGGTCTAAATCAATTTTCTTCTCCTCCATGTAAGCGTCAAAAGCTGATAGCCAGGTCTTGGTTGAATGTTTTGTTGTTGTAGAGACAGTTTCACCTTCAATCTTCATCATGTGGTCCTCTGCAACAGCTCCAAATCATGCCTTTTGGGGTGGCGAATCTTCACCAACATCGTCAGAAATATCATCTTCCAGAACAAGATCGAACATTGGGCGGCATGCCATTCTTTTTTTCTTTGCTGTCAAACTGACCGCTTGACAATGTTTATGTTGCAAGTGTAATTTTGGGTTCTTTCCTACCTAACCGATCGTTGTGTTTTTACTGGTCAAATTCAAACTTGGCGCACCTAAAAAAAGTGGGTTGTGATTGACAGCTAAGGGGTTGGGATCAGCGGATGGTGCATGGTAAGGGGTTGAGAACAGCAGATGGTGCATGGGTAAAGGGTTGAGAACAGCAGGTGGTGTGTGAGTAAAGGGTTGAGAACAGCAAATGGTGCGTGGGTAAGGGGTTGAGATCAGAAATTCACAACCTCTTAGGAGATAGGCGGTTTGTATGGGTGATGTCGTGTGAGTTGTGAGAATGTCTTATTCATTTGAATGGGTAAACATACATTAACAGTTAGTATGCACTTTGAGGGATTTTCCTAAGAAAACGTAATAGCCGAGTTCCACTGTATGTACAAACACCTCATAGCTACTACAACCATTCTCACACCACCATAGTGTTGTTTAGAAGACCACGCTCCTAATCAAGACAAGGATTGTACATCTAAGAGTCATCATATTTATTCCAATTCTGAATTGTATGTCACAGTACTTGCATGGATAATACTGTATTGCAGTAAAACAGCTGTGATTGTCAAAAGGGTGCCATGATCACATCTTTGCCATATGACCAGCTCAAAGGCTTAATTCTTTGTCACTATACATTGATACAACCATTTTCTCCAAAAGAAAATGTCCATGTAATTACCTCTGGAACAGCTCCAAGAAGAGGCGTTCTTTCCGTCGCTGCCGCTGCCCGCTTGTGTCCATGGTCTGTCTCAGTTGTTGCTCGTCCTGTGCTTCCTCCACTTTTCACCTAAACAGAATGTGCCAACCAGATCATCAGCACAGCGAAAAAATTCCTTGAATATTGATATGAGTGCAAATGCATGATACATGCTAGCCTTCACACCTCTCCTTACATGGTGTCAGATTGATGGTTAGAAGTGGACATATCCTCTGCTTGCCACATCTGATGTTGCCTGTATTTGGTAAGCTGCAAAAGTAGCTTCATTGTTTTAGATCTCAAACTCGTAATCTGATTCAGTGGGTATGCATGATAATAGGCTTTAGTCTAGGCGTGCCTGCATGCATTACATGTAACATGATAACGGCCACGGGTTGCAGGGTGACGGCTCATTTAAATAATTAGCAGTATGCCAAACCGAGGAGAGGTCTAAACGGACTCACCTCTCCATCAGTTGCTGCTGACAATTTTCTTTGCACGTGTGTGGGCCTCCGTCCACGGTCTGTCATGTGGGATGAATGCTGCTGTCGATCTACTGCTTCCTTTTCTTTGCACTAGAACAAAAAAAAATATCCATTGACAGCAGTTGCCAAACATCTTTCAATTTCTATCACTGCATGTACAAGCAGAAAAAAAGAGCAGAAAACCAGACATTTAGTCAGATACTAAACATGGGAAACAATGAAAACAACACATAGCACCTGACAGAGACGGAGTGTGACAACAATTGAATATCCCAAAGGCAACATAGCACCTGACAGAGACGGAGTGTGATGACGCTTGAATATCCCAAAGGCAACATAGCACAATAGTAGAGGCAGATGGAAAGGAAGAGGAATGGAAGGAGGAAATAGGCAATCAAATATTGGAAGAAAGAGATAATGTTTGACTGGCCACAATTAAACGAACCACCAGTTCATTGATATAATCAAAAATGGAAATTTTTAGGGTCACTGATATGAAACATATTATCAGAAAGGTTGCGATGCAGGGGTAACGGTCCAGAAAAAAATACTCTCCAGCATTGAATGACCAAAAATGCTGTAGGATCACTGATGCACGTCACAGGTGTTTGCTCACAAGCAGGTGAAGGCACTGACTTAAGACAGATTTCCGCTCTTGGATGCACACATGCTATCACATACATGCATATATACATACAGACATACTAGTAAACACATACATAAATGAACACACATGTAAAATATACACATTACTAGCTCATAACACAGGGGTGCAGACCCTCACATGCACGCAGGCACGTCATTCTTTCACTGACCTTATCAAGACTGTATGTTGCGTTTTTCTCAGCATTTACTACACATTTCTTCATCATCCACTTAATCCTCTGCTCTGTGAGTGGATCCACTGATGTCTGATTAGAGCGTGCTCGAGCATATGACAACACTGGCAAAATGGCCGACTCTACAACAAGAATGTTGATGTCTGTGGACTGCTGCCACAGTGCATGGAACGACAACAGAAGAGAAACTAATGCAGCTTGGAATACAAAAACACCAAGCAGCTTTGCCATGGTGTTGAAGAAGCGTACTCGCAGCGTGTACTGAAGTCGCAGGTCCATCAAGTTGCGTGGTTCAATGTCTTTCTTGGCTTCCTTAGAAACCATTGTGTTCCTTTTGTCATACAGCCAAGTCATGATTTTGCCTTTCTCAAAGTAGTTAATCCGGTCATAAATGTCATCTTTCAATTTGTGATTTCCCAGTGGTGGTGCTCTCTGGCGTATGTGGAACTCGTTTTGGCTCCATGGAATTTTTACCTTTGTCTGGAGACGAGACATGACACCATGACCTCCTTTTAGCAGAGCTAAGCAGACAAAGTTAATAGAATCCTTGTAACCTTCTGTAAAAAACTGTTTCCAGTAGACCCAAAGTGTGCCCGGTGGGTTTGTCGTGTTGTCCAGTGGCACAGCTGTATGGTGATCTACATGTTCCCCATTCTGAGGAGATTTTGTCCACTTTTCAATTTCAACATTGCCATTTTTCTTTGGGCAATATTTTGAGAGAGGATCCTCATCAAAGCTGAGAACAAAGCGGTGACCCAGTATTTTGTTCATGAATATGGAATATCGTTCCTGGGCAGCTAGCATCGGCAATCGATAACCATGGTAGGTAGTGCGAATTTCTGTTGCCACAGCTACTATCCAGCCAACAACGACAACAGTCTGGGATGGGTAGTTGATTAAAATTGCACCGAGAGTTATGCTGCAGATGCAGAGAAACTCTTGAAAGGCGATGTAGAGCACAAGAAAGGTGGCTGCGATTACGGCAAGCTCAAACACTGTAAACAAAAGCAAGAAAGAAAGATAGAGCGCACAAGAGCATGCTCTTGTCATGTTACACGACACATTTCTCACAAGTGAACCAAGCCCCTGGATTGAGAGCAGACTTAAGAAAACCAAACAAGTGCAGATCTGGACAACTGTCTCCTGGAAGACTGCGACCACCACGCCCAGCATGACTGCTGGGATGCCAAGAAGATATCGACCAATGTTGGAGCAGGTGTTCCGAGAGTCACCCGAATTGTTGGCCTCTCCAGGGAAAGTCGCCATGTACTTGAGGATGATCGTTGGCGTGAAGCAAACAGCTGTGAAGGAACGCATTAGTGTGGCTGTCACTTTGAGCACATCGTCACCAAAGTGCTGTGTGTCATTCTCTGGGTGGTCCATCTGTGCAGCTGAGTGGCCTGCTGTCACATTGTTAACCTCGACATCTTTTTGTATCATCGATTTGTGGTCGCTGGGAAAGGAGAACCATAGCAAAATAACAAAAAAGATACCACCAGCTAAAGCGATCAAGGCAAGAGTACGATACTGGCAGTTAAAAATGGCTTCTTCGGGGGGAATTTTGTGCGGTGATAGAAGGTCAAAGACTAGATAGAACGGCCAAGCAACGTAAGCAAGAGCAATAAGCAACATGCTGAATGCTTTCTTTAGACGATGGAATGCCCTCTTGCCAAACCATGTACGATGAGACATGAGACCCGCCGCGCTCATGTGCCATGGCAACTCCGCTGAAGTAATGTGTCGTGGGATGACCAATTTGCTCTGATCAGTGAACCACGGATCACGAGGTTTTATGCCGTATCGCCTCACCAATCTTAAGAAGTAGAAATTCATGTGGAATTGAACTGGCACCGAAGCGATTCCCAAGAGAAGAAATAGGTAGTACACGGCTTTCATGAAGCCGTGCCGTTCAATCACGCGAACATTTCCACCCGGGCCGTCCTCGCAGAAATACAGCGGCGCAGCTGGAAGAAGAAGACTCAAAGTGTCTGGCAAGACATGATATCCTTTCGTTGTTGGTCTTGAGTAGCATATCTCCCAATACTTGGATTGATTCACGTGCTTGGATGTGACTACTGTCGTGTGCAGGTCTCGCACAGTGTTTAGCAATATTTTAATTTTGTCCGAGTCTGGGAGGTTATGCCAACAATTGGCTTGTTCGTCGTTGACGATCACCTGTAAGTGTGGCGACCACAAATGTTTGACCTGTTGATCGAGAAGACCGAGAGAATAAACTCGGGGAGCATTCACTGGCATGGTCAGGTAAGACCTGGCATACGAACTTCCCGCCGGTACGAAGGCCCAAACGAGCGGCGTCCTGGTCCTGGCGGAGTTCTCCGATTCACAGTCGCCTTCGGAAAATATCTCCCCCGTCACATCGAGCAGATCCACGTAGAAAAAGATGAGCTGAACGCTTGTGCTGTTAAGGTACTTGGCCAGCTGCGTGTCGAAGGCATCTGTTTTGTTGATTGAAACATTAACGTTGCATTCGCCAGAGGACGTCACAACTGCACCGAAGTCTACTTGCCTGTGTCGATTCAACAGATCCTGCCCGGGGAGAAATTGTCGGCTGCTCGTAGTAGACTCAGCTGATAAGGAGGAAGATTTACGAACACCCCTGTACGTGCCAGCCGCAGTACGAGATGATCGAGGCCGCGCCTGTCTCTCTTCCTTTGCTTCCTGCCATGTGTCCTCATGATGAACCGGCCGGTACGGCGTTCTACCAATCCTTTCTCTCTCGTCCTTAGCAGATCTGCTCCTTACTGATTGTGGTAAACTAGCCTTACTCACGAAGCCTGAGTCCACTTGCTTCGCATTATCCTCCGGATGTCTCCCCTTCCGTGCGCTGCTACCAGCCATCGCATGGGCAGTCGAAGGTGTAGCCAACAAAAGTAGCGCAAGTGCTGCAAGAGTGGACTTCAGCCGATAACCTCCGGATCTCTCTGCCATTATTGCTAAAGACAAGCTTAGTTAAATTTTCTCCACGGTGGAATAGATTGTGCTTGTTCCTAACATGAGCAACCCTGTCCGCTCGCGGCGAACGATGCAACTTTATTATTTTAAAAATGTCAGCTACTCCAGGGAATACGTGCGCTCTATGTTCTGCCGCACCATTCTTGACGCCTGCGAGGCTGCGCTTTTTCTGTCTCCGGCTTCAGCATTTAGCCGAAGTTCTCAACAACAGCTGGACAGGTTTCCTTCATCTGACGTCGACCACTTGGGTAAAGTGCCAGACGGGGCACAGCTGTTTGGATCCTGTGGTTGTTTGCGGGCTACCAAGGTGCACGCCACAACATGGAAGAAGCGCTGGAACAAAACGAAAACATGTAATTCTTTCCCCCAGCGTTATGTAATAACATCAGCCTCAGACGGCCCCACAAGCCACGCAGTCACCTGCTCGCTACTTGCATTAGGAAGAAGACCAAACAGAGCAGAAGGAGCTTCGATTTCTGGACATTACGCTTCTCCTCGCTCAGTTTGTTGACCGGAAGAGCGGCTGATATTTATCTGATAATGAAGACGCTGCTCTTCCCAAGACACTCCCCCTGGACGCCTACACGGTGACGTCAAGAGCCTAAACCAATAATTTCTCCCTAGGCGATTAGCTATATAGCATGTGCACGTACAACTGTAAGATCTGTCACATGCAGTCAGGCTGTCATAGGCCCATGTTGATTTGGAGAACAGAAAATGATGAGTAAGTCCTGGGCTTGACTGAAATCGTAGACTTCGCGTACGATCAATCAATGATCCATGCATATACTAGCCAGTTGGCTAGTTATAATGTGCGTGGCTCTGATAATCATAATCTATAGATCTATTGTCTAACTATTTCATTTTTCTTGCTGTCTAATAAAAGTCGAGCAAGGCCAACACATAGTTGTATGTCGACCGATGACATGAGCCTTGGCTTCGGTGTACAATCATCATCTAGATCTATCACCCAGCTATCACATGTTCAGCAGCTGCCATCCTCATCGATCGCGATGTCGGTGACAGCAGTAGCCCAGGGCCAGCGCTGTATGATGGTCGGACCCACTCTTTATCAAAGTAGCACACACACGAGCCCCTCAAAGCAGCGCGATTTGGCCCCCAGGAAAAGAGAACAAAATGTTCCGAGGGAACAGGCCAGTTGGCGTGGCTTTTATTTATAGCAACATGGTCGTCTGTATAGCATATAAACAAATCAATTAGTTATTAGCACTGAGATGTACTGACGTGAGTCATTTTATATTAATTTTAAGCTTAACTCACTTTGAATGCATCCACCAGCAAAGGTTTATGGTACTGAGAGAGAATTAATGGGCAGAAAAAAATGGCTGTAAAGCACACAGTTGATCAACCACCATTAACTCAATTCTTCCCTTACAGAAGTTGGACCCTGTCTCAACTGTGAAATAAAAACTTTTGAAGTTTAATTCGAACGAAAGTTCTCCTTGTTAACACACGTGTGTTATTGCTATGAACACACCCTTATGTTTTGTATTCTCTCCCGTTCAGGCCCTATTTATAGGTATAAAAGCAACATACAGCTCTCTTAGTCTCTCACTCACTTTGAAATAAGCAAAATTAATTGCCGTCGTGGCCTTAAAGACAGACAAGGTTAATTTTGTCAGCATCAGCACAAACCATAATCTTATAGTTACACTGTAGTGACAGTGTAGATGTAGTCCTCTGGCTAGAAAAACCTTGCAAGCCTGCTGCGGGTCTTGAAGGGAACTGGCAACAAAAAAATAATAATAATAACTAACGCTTTCTCTGAAAAACCAGAACATGATATCAGAATGGTCTTTTTGGTCATCAAATCGCAATATTCATAAAAACAGGAGAATTACTCTAACATTCCATTTTTCAAAACTATAGCAATGAACATCCAGTCCTCCCTGACATCATCACAAGACTCCCAAAGTAGACCTGTAATTGAATTAGGAAAGCATAAGAAAAAGATTCTATCACCTTTGTCAATATTTTCAATTTATTCAATACAGAAAGACGGTCCAAAACCACAAGGATTCTCTAAATACAGACCGGTTGGTGCAACTGAAAACATTTCAAGGAAAGAAACATTCATTTCGCTTGATTTTCAAAAAAAAAATCAAATAGTTATATACTAAACACAAATATTTTTAATTAAACTTCATATTGAAACAATTTCACGAAGTCTTAATGCAAACAGAAACAGAAGAACCAGTAAAATGAACATAAACTTTAAAAGCTTGAACAAGTCAATTGCTCTCTCTCCATTCCTACAGCCTAGGTTCCAGTTGAGGGGGAGTTGCTTTCGCCTGCACAGCACTCGCTGTCAGGCTGTACAATGTAGCGGCGTAAGGTGATTGGAAGGCGGCTCTTCAGCTCATTAATCCTTACAAAACGATCCTCCCCGATTGCAGAGCGAATGGACACACGACAGATGTAGGAGAGAAGCCATGGCTTACCTGGAGAGAGAGAGAGAGAGAGAGAGAGAGAGAGAGAGAGAGAGAGAGAGAGGTGGCAAAGGGAAAGAACAGGTGAGAGAAAGACAGACAGAGGAAAATGTAAGGAATGAGAGGACGAAAGAGACAGAAAGCGAGATAGAGAGAGGGGTGGGGGTGGGGCAGCAGGGAGGAGACAAACAAAGGAGTGGGAAGGAGAGAGGTAATCGACCTGGGTACTGTGAGAAAAAGGCCCAATTGCACTCTTTGAGCGGAGTTCAGTCATTCACACCGCTAGTTTCTCCACATACAGCTAGTGCTAGGATGGCTGAAATTAGCTCTCGTCCAGACAGCGTATGTGGAATGGCATCACACTGCTCCCAAAGGTACTTAGGGTTATTCAATGCACTTAATTGTACCACAATATTCCAGGCATTTGATCTCCTTATGCCCAACAGTTGATGGGACGGCTGCTGGACACTCACAGCCACTTAAGCGCAGCAAAACCGGAAAACCAAACCTTGGGCCAGTACCCCAATGTTTCTCTAACTTCTTTGCAGAAAATGCACAACCAACCAGCTGTACAGGAGATAATCATTTGTCACAATAAGCCTTGCTGTAAAGTTTTTATGGCTATTTCAGCATCTCATGCCAATGCTTCTACAGGTGGAAAATAAAACTAAAATACACCCACTTGCCAGCATTTTCTATTTTCTCCAGATGAGCAACAATTCTAGTTTTTACTCAGCCTGAAGCACCACACCACAGTTCTGGCCCTGTCCCTGCAATGTGGCTGCAATAATACAAACCAAATCCAAAGACAACCTGCAAAAGCAGCCCAGGCAACAGGCCAAACATCTCTCAAGAACCCTCACATGACAGTTTGCAGAGGCAGAGCAGATGACTCCTTGTGAATACCATTTCAAAGAAAACAAACACTATGACAAGCTTACACCCGTGTAATTGGCTCACAGAAGCAACACTCAACAGAGTATAAATGAATACAGGCCACTCATCCCACTTTGAAACAATACAAAATTCTATTCTAGAAAAGTGAACACAGGGTACAACAGGCAATCAAGCTCAACGATTCCCACAGGACAATTCCTTTGTCAAAGATCAGGCTACTCACACTCTTTCAAAGACACAATGTCCTTCACAAGCTCCTCATGCCCATGGTTCTGTGCCAGGTGAATAGGCATTGTTGCCATCTAGAAAGGAGACCAACACCAAAACCACACAAAAATCATATATTAGCAATCAAATGAAAATGTACCACAGAGGAGCAAGAGACATTACAGAGGGAAGTGTGTGCATTAACAGCAATCGGAGCCATGGCTAAAGTTAGCAAAAAGAATCAGCAAATGAGCAATCATCCGCTAGGGTGAAACCAACCACGGTAGGCAGAACAAAATAGAAACACCGAAAATGAGAATAAAGGTGACACACAACAAAACCACGACAATGAAGGTGAGTGATACAACAAAACCATGACAATGAAGGTGAATGACACGCAACAAAACCATGACAATGAAGGTGAGTGACACACAACAAAACCATGACAATGAAGGTGAGTGATACACAACAAAGC
>JAOWAW010099829.1:4524-15705 GCA_028565695.1 Nicola tetela
GTTGAGAAGAGTTTTTATTCTTTTCTTGAGTTTTTCCCTTCTGCTAGTTGTCTTAAACTCTTCCACTATCCTTCTCTCTGCGTTAGAGTGTGTGTTTCCATTTTCTCAGCCATGCTGTCTACGAAAAGTCTATTTGTTATCTAATGTTCAAATATTTTTTAATGCTATTATTGTAATGATTATCTACTTCCTGCACTATAGACAAAGACATTCAGTTGAGAAGAGTTTTTATTCTTTTCTTGAGTTTTTCCCTTCTGCTAGTTGTCTTAAACTCTTCCACTATCCTTCTCTTTGCGTTAGAGTGTGTGTTTCCATTTTCTCAGCCATGCTGTCTACGAGCTGTTGATTTGCCACATGTGCACAGTTGTTCAAGCAGCATACATCCTGCACAAAATCCCTGATACATGTATATACACATGGTCTTTTTGGCTTTTCTCTCTCTCTCTCTGTCTGTCTGTCTGTTTGTCTGTCTGTCTGTCTCTCTCTCTCTCTCTCTCTCTCTCTCTCTGGATTATAATTCCTTGTTGACAGTGGTGAACTAACACTTTCTATAGGGGCTTGAGAGCACGTAATTTCTCATTGTTAATGGTTAGGATTTTGGATCACAGGTGAAGGTCAAAGTACAGTTTCCGGTGTCCAAACCTTTTCTGGCCAAAGTCTTTTCTGTTGCTGATTGTCTAATGTTAACTCTTTGAGCTTTTTTTCTGAGTTTGAATTCATTATTCCAAAGGCTAGTCCAGCCAAGACTCTACTGATGAGTTGTTCACCAACTATCAACAGAAATCAAAGAAGGATGCAAATCGGGTTGATGATAAATTGATAAAGAGCTCTTCCTAGCCCTTGTGCATGCCATTTGCCAAATAAGGAGAATGCCCTGCGCTGGGCCTTGTAGCTACATGTAAAGTAAAAGGGATGCCAAGATGATTCAATCTGGATGTGCCCCACACGCACCGAATTTTCAGGCAGCCTAAAGTTGAAGACTGGATCATAAATAAATGTGTGTGATGGACCGAGAGATGTGTCGAATTAAATCTCAGTTACAATTGCATGCGCAAGATTAGCAAGGCAATCGCTGTTGGTGCTATCATTTTGGAGACAGGTAGATCTGCATGTATTATGACACTTGATCCATGCATGCCATGGTACCGCAGCTGAACGTTGTGCATAAAGCTGATGTGAGTAAGGGACATAAATAAATACAAGCATTGACAGGGAAACAGCGTTTACAGACGCATGTAGTCTGAATCCAGCCTTAATTTTTAGTTTATCACTGAACCAGCTTTTGTATTTCGTTAACTCTGGCATCGTGAAAAAGAGACTTATGGATAATTAACCCTATCTATACTGGGCATTTTTGCTCTCCAAACTCCTGGGATGGGAATGTTTGAGCCCCACCCCTTGCTAATTCAGCTATATATACTAGGACAGAAGACATTTTTGGTTCTTAGGTTCATATAAAATGTACTGCAGGCTCTTTCAAATTGATAGACATGAAAAGTTATTGTTGCTCACTACAATTTCTCATGTTGCTAAGATTTTGCATGGCAAAATTTAAAATTGAAGTGGGGGCTTATGCAAAAAAACCCATCAGTTGGAAAAGGGTTAAACATTTTCCCCCA
The DNA here is from genome assembly GCA_028565695.1 of Nicola tetela. Classification (NCBI taxonomy): domain Eukaryota; kingdom Metazoa; phylum Porifera; class Calcarea; order Clathrinida; family Clathrinidae; genus Nicola; species Nicola tetela. The sequence goes on from JAOWAW010099829.1 coordinate 6,144, forward strand.
CTCTTCATATACAGGAACATAGCTATAGTTTCTGCTGTGATTTTCAAATTCACTCATGGCCAGCTGCAGGGTGATTATATGTGTGAGATCGACTTATTTCATTTGATGCATGCTGCATGTATAAAGTAAGGATGAGCAAACTTCATCAGCCTGTGGTAGGCATAATCATCATTATTACATAGTGTGCAATTGTGCAATATTCACACAAGCTGCTTGATATATATTCCATGAAGCAAAATATAACACTGGTGGACAGTGTGTATACCAAATACGCCAAATTATAGCCTATTGAATTTCAACATTTTTTATCACTTGAAATCATTTCATGCTATTTTGACTTCTATATCATTGCAGGAAGGTGGCAAACTGTTGTACAGTGTAGTACATGCAGTAAGTATAGTCCTTTGGGGCAACATTGCCGTGGTGCGATATCAATTGGGGTATCTATGGCAACCGTTTTGTACATTATCAGGTCACAAAACCAGTCAGTCCTTGTTATGTTAGGCAGACAGTATACACGTATCCACCATATAGGTATCTTGAATCAAAACACCCTTGTCCAATGCCCGCTGAGTATACTATTCAATTGGTTTATGCCCAGAAGTGGCTTTCTGTTGTACATGTATGTACATGTACTGACTTGTACATGTATCTTACTGGTTATACTCTATCTGCCTGGGGTGCTCTAGAGTCTGGGCAATGTTGTCCGCACTGATTGAGAGTGCCCTGAGCACCCAAGCCTCTTTGATGGGTAACTTTGGCAAAGTTGCAGGTGGTCCAGCGAGTGTTAACATTGCTTTTTTGCATGTTATGGGCAGCATGCATGGCTTTGTTGGTCATCGTTGTCATCATCATCAAAAACACTTTGACAAGGCAGTACGGCATTGAAGGGTAGGATATCTACATGATATCACATTATTGGTGTGTGCACTTGCTCCCTCGCTAGTAGCATTGCGATTATCTACAAAGCAAAATAAGTATTAGGATCCTAGCTATAGCCTTCTGCCCTCCCTCGTCTTGTAGACTGCAGGATGATGCAATGACATTTCAGGTAAAATGTCTCATGCAAAAAGCTTCTTGTGACTGTATGGTGTGCTGAGAAATTGTCTTTGTGTACAGCACAGTATATTATGCTGACTTATAGTGGACATGCTGAGATCAAGAGTCGAACCTAGTCTGTGTTACACAATGTATGAACACATACATGCGTTTGTGTTTAGTGTGATTGTAGCATTTAGATCATCATCCTAAAGCCTCTAGGGTTAGAGATGACAGGTCCATGTCAGATGTACAAGACATCTGTGGCATCTCTTTAACAACCATTTGGAAGACAAAAAAAAAATTCAAATTCAAAATTCCCAGAGTTAGGCTTCAAAGCACGTGAAAAAGTCTTAAATAACTTTAACCAGACCAACTGACTAACAACTGGGGTGGCCCCTGCTTGCTCATCAAGGCAAATATGTTTCGATGTTCAAATGCATTGAAGTGAAACTCTACAAAAGCATGATGCTAATAATCCAGCACAGCCATACAAACTGGCAACTGAGTTTGCACCACAGCACTGACTTAGTGACAGGTTGAGTAATTATTGAAATATCAGTACGCTTTGGTGACCATAATAAAACAAAAAATTGTTTATAATCGAAGAAGGTCCATGAATGATAATGAGGATAGTGTGGTATCTAAGGCGAAAGCAAAATTCAATTCACTACCATCAACAAGGAATATGCAGAGCTGGAAAATTAACAGAACGGGTAAAAAGCAATCCCAAAAGCTTGGGTTGACTATTCTATGTAGGATGCCAGGTGCTTCAACAGTGGTGTGGGAATTCTATAGCAAACAGCAAGGTTGAGAAAAAAGAGGTATCTCTCTAAAAACATGTATAAAAATAGTTGGTGGCACTTGCAGTCTTTCACCGGTCTGCATCTCGTACCAGTGTTTCAGTAAGTTGTGACCATTTGCCCCTGCACTGGATAGGCAATGGCCACCTGAGGCACCGTCTGAACAACCTGTGGCCCGGTAGTCTGTCAAGGAACAGAGAAGACAGCAACACTTCTCAATTTAATATCATTCTGCTGATTTTACAGTGTGCATGTGTGTGTGTGTGTGTGTGTGTGTGTGTGTGTGTGTGTGTGTGTGTGTGTGTGTGTGTGTGTGTGAGTGCATGTGCGTGTGTAGCCTTACAATGATGTAGTTTTTGCTAATATTGACTTACCACCACTACTCCTGGAGAGCTGTAGTTGTAGTAGTAGCCACCACAACATGTAGCTGAAGAGCCCAGACATGCCAAAATCGCAGCCACTATGAATACAATGACACTGACTGCGTTGAGTACAGCAATTGTCGTAAACAGACCATGGTACACACCTGTCAGCAACAGATCAAACACACCCATTTGTCATTTTCACAAATCTCAGGAAAGTACACAAACACTTATTATCCCACCCTGAGTGCGTGCTGGCAATTTTAGCAACTATGAATCTCAATACAATCATGACAAAAAGTCCTAAGTGTTCAATTTTTCTACGAAAGTGCTGGTTTTTAGTAGACAATTAAATTCTTTCGGTAAAATGTAGCAAGACAATTGAATTGCACTTTTGAAAAACAGAAAAGATCCATCCCAGATAGCATCAGTGTTATTGAATGAAAAGAATATAAAACAGATTTGAAATGTATAAGCTTTACGCAACTCACCACCTGCGTCAGAACAGGTTGCCTTGGCAATGTAGTCATTCTTATCACCGCACCAGCAATACGGGCCATCTAAATTATAGCCAGTCCGACAGTCTGATCGGAACAAAGAAACTGCTTTCAGAAAATTTTCATTTTATTGATTTATTTTATCAGGATTGCAGAAAAAGTGACATCACTTATCGAGCCACTCTCCTGAGGATGGAACAACTTAGCAGGAGAATGAAAAAGGAACTTATCAGACCAAGGACAGAAGTGGAAGTAGAAGGAGGGGAGGGAGGGAGAAAAAGAAAAAGAAGGAGGAGGAGGAGGAAAAGTAGAGAGGTGACCCGAGATGGGAACTATGCTAACCTATGGGCCATGGAAAGAGGAAAGAAAACATATGACAAGTAAAGAAGGTTCATATTAAGATGTTTTCTAAAATACCTCTGAAAGAGCATGATAAATTTCATCTCCTAAGCTTTGGCAGGAAGCTTGTTCCACAAGATAATCACACAGGGAAGAATACTTTTTCAGACTGTTCTTTCGACAGGTAAGGACAGGAACGTTTTTTTTTCTTAGAATAGATGTAGCTGTCTTGAAGACAGGTGGTAGAATGATTGTGAAGTGGTAAATGCTCGCTTTTTTTCAGCGCAAGCATTCCCAAGTTCGCTGTCCAGCTACAAGAGCAAGCTCCCCTTTACAATTATATTGCAATGTTAAAAAGGGCTATCAGAATAATAATCACACTTTCGAAGACTTAATCATCAGATATTTTTCAGTAGGCAAAATTTTCTATAATGTCCACCTGATGGGCTTTCATTGACTCTTTATTTTCTGGTCGACTGTGCTTCAGGAGCTCTACAAACATGGACAGTTTATCTGCCATTTAAGTGTACATTTAAGGTGGTTCTGGATGGTCTCTTGGTGAAAAACGCATTTTGGTCTTCTCTAACGAATTTTGCCACACAAAGATGGCAAAATAGATTTCCTGAATGCTTGATTACAAAGAAATCCATCAAGCATTGTTTGGTGGAAATATAAGTGACAACATCACTGTAATGATGTCATCAACACAAAATGGCGTGAGTCTACGATTTTTCAAAGTGAGCGCTGTACCCCTGGCAGCTGTTGAACTATCTACGTGGAATTTTCTGGGTGTGACAAAAAGAGCAAGTGTCAGATATTAAATTTCCTTTGAATTCTCAGGCATTTGTCTCTTGAATGTTCACTTGAATTTTAAACTTTAGAGCATTCTAAGTCTGATGTCTTTTCTGTGGCTTCATGCCAACAACATACCCATAAAATTCCAGATTCAAGCTTTCAGGAAGCATAGGTATTTGCAGCGGTTAATTTGCCACCTTCATGGTAAATTCATTAGAGAAGACCAAAATGCGTTTTTCACCGACAGACTATCCAGGATCATCTAAATTTAGGTATCAGAGAGTTATTCTGAAATTATATCAACACCAACGTTTTCCAAAAATATGGTCATATCAGATACATGCATCACTTTTCCAACAGCTGGCTTTGTTTACAATTCTTCATATACTGTGAAACATATTTCGGTGAATCCAAATGTAAGTGAGTATAGGCAGTCTACTGCTGAGTGCTCTCAAAAGTTCATTACAAGCTGCCCTTCTCATTCCCTCAAAATGCATAACACATTTGGTCTTATTTAAAATGTGTCAACAAAAACCCACATTAGAGAGGTTTAGCATAATGTCAAACAGCTGATTTCGATGCTATTTGTGCCACACTACATTTAAGCCTAGCTTTACCGCACTATGAGGCGTGAGTTGTTATTTGAATGTGGCGCAGTGGATCAGCATACTTGTATTGGCAGAGGAACCTGGTGAACTTTGTTGATGCTGGCTTGTTTACACCGCATGACTTACAGGTTGAGTGTAGAGCTCAACCACCCAACGCTCTTTGATGTAGCTTATGTTAAATGTAAGCAAATAGCGCTGTGCTAAACCTCTATTACCAAACATAATGTTACACCAAAATCAATGTATTCCATAGCACAAGCTGAATATCTACATGACTACAAAGCCATGCATGCACATAACTTAGTTACACAGCTCTTAGGGCTCAGTGCTTTCTTCAAATCTCATGCCTGTGGGTAATAGGGATAACCAACACAGGCACTTTCACTGTAGAACTTGCTTAATAAAGGGGCAGTGTCACAATATAGGCAGCCCTTTCAGTGTGGGACAAAAACATGGCAGCCACTCTTTCAGACGTTTACTATGCGTGGACCTCATCTACTCTGCGTTGATCAACGTGATCAATGTCCCATAGAAAACTTTCAACAGAAGGTTGATCATGTCATGATTTTCGTGTGGCATTTGTTTTGTCTACATGTGGCCAATCATGTAGTTTGCCAGTCTACCCTAGGCTGCATTTGCTTGTTGGTTTGCAGTTTGTTCAATGAGTAGCAGACTGACTCCCGTACACGGAAGACCAGCCATAGCTGGTCCGAATGAGAAAAGAAGGATTGCAACTGGGACTGCAGGATTTCTGCTTGGAAACGCTTATGACGGCTGCACAGCACCGTGGCCAAGGCAAAGTGCTGAAAAGACTACCTCTACACGTCAATGAAACAACATTGTGTCTTCATCTCCCTGACCAATATCCTCTTCATTGACCTGTCCACCCATGGTCACTGTGACAGCAGATCCATGGCCTAGCACTCTCGACCTTCAAGCACTGCGACTTACAGTTTTGCTGTTGCTCAATTCACTTGTCGTCCTTTGGGAGGACCAGTATCCACGCATAGCTTTGGATTATTGCTGGAGCAGGTCAACCAATGTCCTATTCATGACTTAACTTGTTTTTTTTTTTGCAAGGGCGCTTCTTCCCACAAACACACTAGTTGTGACATTGCTGCACTGCAGTCTGACAAGGACAACCACGCTTCTTCTTGCCATCCTTCTGTACACATTGACCTGAGCAAGCGCAAGTCACCAGGGTGACTGCAGATGCCTCTGCAAGTGCCCCAGAAGGTATACCCTCGCAGTGAGAAGAGCCTAGCTCAAAGCTGGAATCATACATAGTAGCAGCTGTCATGACAACAACACCTAAGTTATTCTTTATTACTACTAGTAGTACTTGTCCCAAGCGTGCTCCAAGCTCCCTGATTTGCCCAAGGCTGGACTACATCTGAGATGATTGTCTCTGTATTTTTTTTTCTTCGTATTGTTCACTGTAGACACACAAGTTACATCCGTCAGATCATGCGAATAAATGTGCCCGTGATGTGAGTTGGCACCATTTAAATTTTGGTAAAAATCACCAAATAGTGTGACACTGCCACTTTAACCTGTGTCAGGCCCAGTAGGCACTGAAGAGGGGTATCTACAGACATTAATGTGTGTGTGTGTGTGTGTGTGTGTGTGTGTGTGTGTGTGTGTGTGTGTGTGTGTGTGTGTGTGTGTGTGTGTGTTACAGGGGCTGTGATCCCCCTCCTCCTCCCACCCCCAATTACACATAGTTCGTACAGATGAGTATCCACTTTCCCTTTGGGCAAATGTTCAAATGATTTCTCCAGTCCTGGGGTGTCACATGGCATGCGATACCCTAGGACCAGAACATTTTTGCAAGTGTTTGCAGTGGAACTCTGACGAAACAAGCCAGATGTTGAGTGAGCTGATCTGTGAAAGATTCCGGGATCGGGGGTGAGGAAGGATTATGCCAGGCTTCCTTGGATTGAGATAGTACATGCAGAGGGGCAATGCAGGTATGTACGCCCTGCATTCATGTTTTCAGTACTCTCAATACTAGCGTCAATATTTCATGGTGACGATCCAAACAGTTCATCACTGTCGCCCCTTCTTATATCCTGTTTCTCCTTGGTATTGGTCTACAGTGCAATATGCCTTGAGGGCCTGTGAGGGCTCCATGCACATGTGCCACTTGAAAGGTTTGGTGCTTCTTGTGAAGCCACTATACCACCACATCACAGGTGTCTCAAGGAATAAGCAAAGCCAATAAATATAAATTTTAAATAAAGAAAAAGCCATAACTGACATCTTCAGATAGGTACAAGAGGAAACAGAAAGTTCTGAAGAGCAAGACCACTAAACAGGGTGGCCAAAGCACTTCTCACATAAAAGACCTTCATCAACCAGCCATTTTCTCTGAATTATTTACCCACTCACGTGTGCACACTTACATCATAATAAAACATACCATTTCTTCACCAAACATTGGGCACGAAAAAATCGAAATTTTCCTTCCTGCTCAACATCTGTTTGGCTTGACAAACAATGTAATAGCAGAGAAACAGCACATGCTGTCCATAAATTTTCACCTTACCGTTTGAAGAGCTGTAGCCGTTATGGTTGTCCTTGTCACTGAGGAAGGCTGCTGTTATACCGCTCATCACCATGGCAACAAAAGCCACCACACACATAATGGAGGCACAGACGCAAAAGAAATAGCCCTGTACGCACAAGAGAAGACCACAGAAACAAAACAGATAAATATAACATGATTCATCATGTCATCATTCAGATACCAGTGCCAGCTCACCGACGTGTCACAATCTCTTTGTGTCCTGTGATTATTGTCTGTCCTGAACATCCGAGCAGTTTCTCATGACAGAGAGTAACACATCATTGTCTCCATTGCTGCAGTGTACTGACAAAGTCAATTGCTCTCAGGGCCTAACACAGCTGACAGCAATCCATGTAACGTCTCAAATGAGTAGACTTAACTGTATGTCATGTCTCAACACACAAGTCTTTATTGACACACATTTTAGATTGCGATTGCAGGATGGTATTTTCAGTACTAGCAGGCATTTGGACTGGCACAATACCTGCTGAGTAATGAGAAATGACCGAGTATCGAAAATGCCTACTTTTGCTAGAGACAGATAGAAGGGCATATTTTAACCTTGGGCCTGACCTCAAATTTGAGCGTGCCAAGCAAGATGATAAGATAAATATTTGCTGCCATTGCTCTCATGCTTGGGTAACCAATGTTTGTTGCCATCGTCTTTTTGACTGCCTGCATCCTGGTCATATAGTTCTTTGACTGAGCCATGTCAAAACACCTGGGTGGTGAGTTTACCAATACAGCAATAAATAAAAAATGTCTTCAAGCTTCACTATTGCCTTTTGCTGTTGCCAGGAGAACTACTTTCTAACGATGGTCACAGCATACAAGCTGATGATTATGACTCTTTTTTTTAGTGTCAAAAGGTAATTCACTGAGATCCCTCAGTTGAAGTGAATGGCACTCCCTTTGATTACACCAGTGCCTTTCGAGTGCTAAAACATCGTCAGGGACATTCATGGCTGCTCATCTGTCAAACGAAACGGCCCCACTACGCCTTCCAACTGAAGCTTCAATTGATATTGACTGTGAAGGCTGTCACGCTGCGTGGGACTAATAGTTCACAGGACTGACGCATGACGGCGTCTAAGCACCCCACGTTTCTACTCATTGCAATTGTCACACACCTGCACACATAGAGATAGTCGTGGATGGTGACCAAAGTCAGCAGACACGCGTAATCTGCTTATCATTTGCCGTGGTCGTAGTAGACTCAAACGCTATTCATGATACTAGTAGTACAAGACGAGTGCATTTTACTCACCACTCCACGCAAGGAGCCAGTGTCAAGGTTGAAGTTGAGTTTCTTCGCCTGAACGTACAGCCCGAAGAAGAAAAGCGCCAGAACGATGTGCTGCGAAATGAAAACAGACCGGAAAGAAGAATGAAAATAGCAGAAGACATTCATCGAATCCTGTATCCGGGGAGCATCAGGTTGTACACGAGTGAGCGGTAGTGAGAGCGACAACAAGGGAGATATCGCGAGATTCAGAAACAGAGAAATAGCGGAGCATTCAATACAGTTGGACAAAATTATGTCTAACGTACAAGGACGCCCGACCAGACTCCTTGGTACCAGTCACGACGGGCCTTTCGTTCCGTCCAGCTGTAAGGATCGTATTTGTAGTTGTCATACGTCTTCACACCTTTCCCTGCCGAGTACGCGTTAGCGATCATCATTGTCATACCGAACGCCAGACAGACAAACATCAGCACGAGAATGACGTTGAACGTGTTCGCCGTGCGTCGAGTTCTCGTTTGGCTGTGGTCCGTCGCCGTGGTCGTTGTGTGCACCACCTGGGCAGCTGCTGGAGTAGCGTACAGTGGTTGAACTACACCAACAGCACCCGGATACGCAGGAGGTGGATCCATAGCTTATCCCTGAGCAACAAAAAAAAAAACTAACCTCGGAAATCGCCTAACAAACGACCGCGACCACGTCTTCAAATTATGTTCTCAGCTAAACTAGCCACTGAGCAGGGAATTACATTAAACATTTCCTCCGGATAATGGCGAGCACCTCGACTGTCAGTCGATCGTGCTGGCCTATAAGAAAGTCCAAAACACTTACTGTCAAGCTTGCAGAATCCGATTATTGTAATCGAACTTCACCGTTGGATAGTCTGCCGTTTGATGCTCTTTCGAAAATCCTTCCTCAGTGCGGATTACGAGTCCGTCCAAAAGTTGTCGGAAGAAGCTCTTCACTGTAATATAGAATCCGTCGCAAAGAAGGAAACTAGCTTTCGTCATAGGCCGTAGAGAGTACTCCAGGATGGCAAAGCGTTTTCTTATGACGTCACTTCATGATGGGCCTCGCGGCCTTGAGCAACCTAGCAACAGCAAGTATCAGTGTGCGCCATGGTCTAGATCTCAGCTATACCTCGACTACATGCACGTACATGTCTACATAATATTATACATGTACATATGGGCCCGGGTGTCAAAAGGAACCCGGCTAAGGGCAGGAAAACGAACCTGGCTGAGGGCAGGAAAACACCTACGTCACTACCATGGAAACGTCATCTGTCACGCGACAGAAATACCATGT
>JAOWAW010099851.1:0-13257 GCA_028565695.1 Nicola tetela
CACACACACACACACACACACACACACACACACACACATGCATGCACAAATGCACGCACGCGGATGCACAAACACTCAACGTGAGTAGGTGGTGTGTAAACATGATGTATACATGCACATGCACAGGTGCATTCTCCTTATTTCAATTGCTTGTGCTCTCAGCCAGCTGTACATCATGGTTATTGATTAAAGCATACTCTACACTGTTGTATATGTAAGGCATACTGTACCCTGACAGAAATACTAGTACAAACAGCTGCTATCTAGACACATACATTAACACTGTGATCTACTATGATAAACAGGTGTGTCTTCCTCCTCCCTCATTGGGCCTCCATTTTGGCTAGTAAATAGCTCTACATGTAAACAGAAATAAATTAAACTAAGCTACTGTATGTGCAAACAAATTTCAGCCAATGGGGAAGCACAACAGGGCTTTATATTGCTTTTATTTCTTGATTGTACATATTATTGTCCTTACAGGTGTATATGTTCTCTCTGACAAGCAGTTAATGCACTTTCCCCATTTCCTCCCAGACATATGCTACTAGACTGTTTCTTCTTCCATGTTTGTAAATTAACTGTTAAATTTATTGATTATTGATTAATTTTATTATTACTGAATTAATCCTTCTTTAATGACCGTCTGTAAAAGCCTTCAAGGCATGGTCCTTCAGACATTGTTAAACTTAAACTTCCCACAAAAGCTAGAGAAGAACGAGGAGAAAAACCTGATGACTCGATGCGAACGATCGCGAACAACGGGAATTGAGCCCGGATCGCGCGGGTACTCAATTTGAAACTGCAGTGCAGTGGTCTTTTCAGCTAAGCACGAGGATCGCTTTGCTGCTTCCGATGTGCTCATAGTATCATGATAATATAATATCATATATATGAAGATGTTTTTCGGCGATGAGAAGAGATTCAGGCAGACTAGTAACACACCGGATGTTCACATGTCTCTGAAGCTTTTCACCTCATTCTTGTCAAAGAGTACATGAGGAATGAGAAACAACAAGTAAAAAACATGACTTTTATATGTAACACAGCGGTTGGCAAAAGTTTTGGCACGAATTCTAAATCACTTAACAGCCAACAGGTATTACTCACAAATTATATACATCTGTTGAGCCGCGCTCAAGTGGGGCATACAGGCAGATCGGACGATCGTACGAGAACCGGTGTTTTCACCGTGGTATGGCCGTAGACAATCATGCGACTATTGGCACTCTGCATCATGGCATGATGATAATCGTGATAATAAGAAGTTCACTCGCTATAATTATGCTTATATGATCAGTGCCCACGCCTACTCATAACCAACGACGCTGACTATATGCTAGACCGAACGTGTGGCGGATACTAACTGGAGGGCCCGCTGTATGTCAGCCAAGCCTGAGCTGCTGTGAAACAGGCTCTTTGATGCAGCAATTGTCAAGGTATCATTCAAAAACGCCTCTTTTGAGACTCTGAAACGGTCATCAGCCATTCTTGAACACATCCTGCTCTAGTTTGTGGATAAATGGTTGATTCTTGCGAAAGTCAAAGAAGCGAAAACGCCTGTTTTGATAAGAATAAGTGTGCAAAGTTTGGCTGACATCGACTCTTCTTCAACTCACGAACGTTTTACGCGATCGCCGGGCTTGGTTAACCCTTTGCGATTTATCAGAGAGCTTCCTCTCATGCTTTCAGCGCACCAAGATTGGCCCAGTTTACGAATGTGATCGGTAAGTCACTTTTCACGTGCATGGGTGGGGTGCATTACAGCCGTGGGGCACATTCGAGCCCCCTCCTCTACAACGCCTTTAATTAAGGGGAAATATTACTGGATCACTGTAATTCAAGAGCCCCTTTTCTATTATCTTGTGACTTGTATCCTGTCAGGCGTAGCAAGCGTGCAGTGAGTGACCCAGCACAGCTAGCTGAACAGGATAGTGCATACTAGTGAACACGATTACCGTCATAATGGAAGTGTAAACTTCATCATAGTACGTTATTGATATCGGGGTAAGTGCCATTAATTTTGATAGGCTTGCGTGCGTGTGTAATTTGACACCACAAGCCATAGACTAAATCTGACACTACTGCAGAGGTATCAAGTTACTACCGCTAAGCACAAAATCTGAAAGATCAACAAACTTCTTAATTCTTAAAACATGATCTTATTAAATAAGGACTGCACTACACTGGTACATGGTAGCGCAGAAAGACACGTGTGGGGTGACTTGTGTACTAAGTCAACGACGCATTCGATAGTCTGCAGAAAACATTCCTGTTTCTTTGCTGTTTCGTTTTCAGCGTTGTTCTATAACCACTGCTCAGCTCAGGGTTCCATGCATACTGTGTCACGGTGTATGCACACAGCAGTCAGCAGTAGTATAGCAGTAGTGCAGTATACGTATAGTGGCACTTGTAGCGGCAAGTGAAAAATTGTTTGTACGCCTCGGCAGTTAATCGAGTTGATCGCAGCCGCGAACGTTTGTAGAAGCACGTGGGACACTTTGCATGTGGGAGACCACAATCGAACTGCGCTGACAGATATACAGGACCTGGATCTTGGCGTCTTTGGCGTACAAGAACCGGTAGTATATCACTAGTATCACCGCGGGATACAAAGGCCACCCCTACTAAACTGCTGTCAACCGCCAACGCGCTCTGAATTATTGAACTGCACCTGGCCGGTAACTGCGGATTTGGTAGATCATGGCACATGTATACTCTTCGATTTAGATTTCAGATTAGCCTGTCCAATCGGGTGTAATCATAATAATTATTATACATGTATGTGTATGTGGTAATCCGCCAGTGACAAACCAGTGCTGATGGTGATTTCAGACGACAAGACGAAACAGATCGTACCCCCGAGTGGGGAACTGGATTCTCTAGTGTACTCAGTCCGGGATACCGGTAACGCGCCGAGAACTAAATCCGTGACGCGGTTATACATGTGCACCGTTCAGGCTACATGTAGTACTGTACATGTACACGCGTATGTCATTTACTTCTGAAAACAATGAAGCGCTCGCAGCTAGCCAGCCGCGGCTCAGACTGCAGTCGCACTTTTATTCATGTCTACATGTTCTTCGGACAACATGCGCATATGCAACAATGCTGTACCGCAGCTGTACCATGAACTACGCAATACAGATGAAACCCTGGCTGCTGCTACATGTAGGCTGTGCCGGCCCTGCCGGGCCGGGCGCAGCGGCTGCGGTGCTGCGGCCGCGGCTCTGCTTGAACTGGGGCCGCCCCCGCACAGGTGAGGGCAAAGCTGTAGAGCTACAGTACTCCGTAGACCGTAGTTACTACCATATGTACCATAGTGCGTGCAGCGACATTACGAAGCACTCTATTATCATGATTATACTACATGCCAGCTCTACGCCTTTTCTCCTACTCTGACACGTGCCACCTGATCGATCAGCTGCATATGTAGCGTGTGCTATACATATGCAGAGTAAAGACCTGAGCTGCAGCTGCTGCATCATAAATGTATCCAGTATGTGTAGGTCGTGACGTAGACGTAAGCCAATACCGATCGATGTTTCAACCATGCAGACCAGCGTACCCTGGGAGGGCGTACTTCTCCAGGCCAGCACAGCTAAGTAGTATAGTGCGCGCGACACAATCGGCGCGCGCGGGAATCGGCAGGATCGGGATCGTGCGTGCCGTCAAACCAAGTAGCTCCTAGGCCTGCTGGTTGTTGGTGCAGAGTCCAGCTCGAGATCGACCTTGCCCTGTCGATTTCCGTTACCATGATTATAGGTCTTTTCCGTTTAAAATTTTAGCTTTTGTGCAGCCCACACTTCCCTGGCTTGAGTGGGGTACCATTCCTGAAAGCCTGAGCCCCCGCGGGCGAGATCACAGCCGATATTGCAAGGTCCAGGTATAAATCCGTCATCAGAGAACTGTCACTCCCTGCCGAATGCGCTCTCTATAGCTGAATCAATGGAAGACGAACTCCTGTTGCGCACCTAATCTTGATACGACGAGATACCTTCCTCTGGTTTTATTTTACGGCTCCTCGCCGGCTAGGTTTGTGGACAATCCAGACAGCTTGACGTCGATTCTTTTCGTGCGATATGCTGCTAGTCTGCCCCTAGATGCCTATCGCTCTTCGCTGGAGATAGGTGTGAGCAAACTTTGCAAAAAGGTGCTACCGAGAATTTTGCGGTACGTCTTCTTCTGATACTCGACATTCGAGCCGAACAGCTCCTGCGGCAGGGAAGGGAAAATGGCAACCGACGCAATGAAGGAGTGCTCTGCCTTAGCACAGCCATTCAACAAAGTCTCGGCGGACATGCGGGTGTGTGGTTACTGGTGTTGAAGCCACAATCGATTCTCTTCCGACTGACCTAGTGCAGCTTGTTTCTCTGCAGGCTGGCTCGACTCTCTGGGAAGAGCTGATGAACCGAGGAGCGAAGATGCAGAAACACTTCGAGTAAGTTGCTACACGACAAAACGTTATTCAGTCAAGTTTTTGATCTTCATAACACTAACAAACCCGTAGATAGCTACGCAAAAACGTAGATACAAACTAAAGATCGCGATCGTGGTTTCTACAGTGTCTAGCCTAGAAGGACGGGCATTTTGGTACGATCACGGGAAAGCCTTACGCTTGTCACTGGCCGCAGAACCTCCCATTCCAACGCTGATAATGACCGTACCGTTGGGTGTTAAAACAGCTTGAAGTTGTAACTGCATGGTACAGCTTCGCTAGGTGCTTTCGAAACTATTCTAACGCATTGATGCCCAGGTGTTGGTATGCTTGACAGGACAGCCTCCTCCAGCATGTACGCCTTCTTCGAAGTGTTGCAGAAGTTGGCTGATCTGGCGAGTGGGGCAAGAGGTGAGTAAGTCGCCATTAAATTTTTATGCTTTCTCAGCCTGGCACGAGCCGGAGAGGTCTATTTGTTAGGGGCTCTTTTGCAATTTGTGGTTCTAAAATTGGTCTTGTACATGTGTGGGCTGTGTGTGATAACTTTCTTCTTCACCATTAAACCTGGGTGCTAGTAGGACACGGTGGATGGGAATTGTACTGTTCTTTACACAACACTTCACTCCACACGTGAAGTATAACTTTTTTTCTCTTTGACTGCCTTCTGCAATGGAAATAGGAAATGGACTAATTTTCCTGCCGCATGGGTTTCCCTTTCATCAGCCGCGCGTTGCAACGCTTTACTGAACTTTTGGAATGTCCGCTCTGCATGCTCTGGCGCCGTCAGGAAGCTGAGTACATTCTCCTTTCTTCTCTACCAAGGAAGTGGCTTGGTGGATGAGCGGCATCGGGCAGTCGGTTCAGTTTGTCCGCTGTTACCTGGGCTCGTTGTTGTAGCGAAGAACTTGTTTGAGCGAGGACATAGTCTGTGTCAGAGGTCGTTCAGGCTGCTGAACTTACTGTAGCTCCGCGCCTCGCCCAAAAGGATATTGGTGATGGTTGGCTATTGTTGCAGCATGCTGCGCCCGTTAATCATTTGCTATTCAAACGAACAAACAGACAAGAGAGAAGCTTAAGAAATGCGCCGGCGCGAATGAAGCGACTTGCATATTTATGTGTTTAGATCGTTTCTAGGCCTGCCTTTCTGGCGAAAGACCGGCATCGTGTTGGGGCATGTAGATGAGCTGCTCAGTAGACATGCTCGTACCGACCGGACCGTGCAAATTGTCGATCAACCGCAGTTTTGTGTCGTCAGAGGTCTGCTCTGTCTCGCCCTAAGGAGTCTTATTTCGTCACTTTTACTTCGATGAAGCATCAACCTCAGCTCTACTTTGCATGTTCCCTTGTTCGTCATTCATCATACTATCATTTTATGCGTTGGTGCCTCTTAGGACAGGAAAACCTCGGAAGGACGTACTTGTTCAAATGTAACGTCATCAGCACAGCGCTCATTCAGGCGGCTAATCGCCACAGGTGCGGCGTGTTTCCGATGATCATGGAGAAGAACAAACGTTGGATGCAGTGGATAACTGAAACGGTCTGATCGCTGAGCTGGTGTGGCCTACTACTTTGTCGGTACTAGCTGTCGGTAGACAATAGGCGCGATGATGCGGTATTCACTATAGTTGTCGTGTACAGAAACATGCTGATGGCCTCAAACCACAACTTGAACTGCGTGGCATTTCGCAAAGTAGACCTCTTCAAACACATCGAAAGTCTCCTCAATATTAGAAGTCGTTTGGGATGCTTCTGAAGGGTGCTTACACACAAACGCACTTGTGGAATCTTTATAGTAGTCGGCACCCTGATGATGCCTGCTCCGTCAGCAAAATGGTCATTGAAAGGGAATTCATTGCCAAGGTGAAGAAAACACTGTACATACTACTAGTAGGGCGGATCTGCTGAGAGTGCTAATCTGTCATACACGTGCCAACCGCCCCAAGATTCCCAGGACGGTTCCCGAGATTGAGACCTTTGTCCTGGCGTCCTGAGAAAGGTGGTCAATGTCCCAGGGTCCAAAACAAATGGAACCTCAGCGAAAAATAATGAAAAATCATATTTTTTTCAATATTTTTGCTTTAGTTGACTACATTTGTACTTTATGTCCCTTACTTGGGCCACAGAACCAAGTTCAACCAACCCATGTGCAGAATTATTGTGATAGTGGTGCATCATTGCCTGATGTACATTACTTGCTGTTTTGGGAAAAACTACCTAAGCCTTAGGCTAAGGTACCATGTCATACATGGAGTCTACAGTATATGGTATTTTTCTGTCAATTTTTTAGGTTCTCTGTGGGTTTATCCCCCAAAAATAGCATGTCCCAGGAAAGAGGCCAAAATTCCGGGATTTGACTGTCTCTGTCCGGACAGTTCAGTGGCCTAGGTTGGCATGTATATAATCATTGTTTATATACAGTAATTACTCGCACATATCCACGCATGCACGCATGCACACATGTACACATACACATGATTAGTTGGCTGACCATTTTAGATTTGTGTGGTACAGAGTCAGGATCTGTCTGTTTTCAGCCAAGCATCACTAATATGCTGAATTCACTTCACAGGAGAAGACAGTTTTCTCGGACTATTGTTACTACTGGATACTTATAATATATAAAAGTGGCAAATTTATGTCAGAATTTATTTTTGGTAACTTGATCAAGAGCCAGAATAACCTAAATTCTGACTTTAAATTAAATTGCTCATGCCGACAAAATTGTGACCACAGTTGTATACTAGTCTGCAAAACAGTACATCCTAGTAGTACATAGTTGTAATACTTGTCATTATACAGTAAGGCACTGTTTTCGTCTTTGTTTCTCATCATTTTTTTTTCTCTGAAAGGTATGCCAGTGCCTATACAAGAAAAAATAAGTTGGGTAGAAGAAAAAAATAATCATCCCAAGCCCAAATGACCACATGTTCTACTGGTATCCTGCACTAGGGATCCAACATCAAACTGAGACTTTATGTGTGTCTACACACAAATTCATAGGCAGGCCACAGGGGAGGAAAACATCCGAGGGGCTAAAGGGAGGAAGAGACTGATTTGTACAAGGATGACAAACACAAACTCTCACTGAGGTAGTAGGAACAGTGGGTAATTTTAGACAGAAACAAATGAAAGGAAACTGAGATCAGTTTGTGGATGTTCTACTTCAAGCCCTGGTTTTGGCAAGAAGGGCTTTGAGGTGACGAATACTGTTTATTACTGCCGCTAAACTGACACTGGTCCTCACTGATAGCCATTCCCTTTGGTACTTTGAAACATATTATGGCAGTGGAACAGGGCTTGTTCCTCGTGATCTCGAATTAACCCTTCAATCCTGTGCCTGTGGTGCAAAAGTAGCAGCTCTGTCCAATATGAACAGATCGTAAATCGCTTGAAGACTTGAACTCTGGATATGTTTTTGCTTACAAAATTTTCTCAACACCATGTATCCAAGGCCAGCGGGATCATGCAGCACTGAGCTTGAGCATAGACCAAACAGTGGCAATGTCTGGCATGCATGCGCGTGTAGAGTCCACACCCGCTGTGAGCACCATGCACGGCTCAGATCGGATTGATCAGCCCACTCAATTAGCTCAACCAGCTACTACTACAGATAGCATTCACGGTCATGCCAGCACAGGAGGTGCTAAATTCCTTCCATTCGGGGCATCCGGAAAGCTAGACTGTTGATGCAATTGCATTGCCTATTGCCATCAAACCCAGTTTGTCAGTAGATCCTATTCTCCTATAGCTGTTTTTCAATTATTAATATTTCTAAATTCTCCAAAATTCCCATGTGAACCTTTGGAAATCAAAATGACCAAAATCGTTTGTGGCCTAAATTTTCCACCTTCACAGTGTATTAATAATGTCTAACAAAGGTTCATTTTTATGTGCTTAAGGGAGCAATCCTGTAGCTCATAGCTCTGACAGATTTGAGCTAAGAATACTGTTTGCTTCACATTTACACAGGTGCAACGCGAGACATTGGTGCCTTGCTTACAAAGCTGGCTATGCGCCATCGCTCAATTGCCAAGAGTCTATCACAAGTGTCAAAGTAAGATCTGCGTGGCAAAGGCAATGTTTAATATGGTTTCTACCAGTCAGATGACTTTACTAAACTGTGAGGTATTTTCCCCACCCACATGCCAGTACATGTACCCAGTAGGCTGTGCACATTATTTTGTGCACAGTGATATGTGGACAGTTAGAGACAACCTGCTGCAGGAGAGCTGGCTGGGATCAATGTGTAGTGTCTTGCTGATCATACAGATGCTAGAGTGTTATTTTGCTTTGTTGTATAGTTTTGCTTTTTTGCATCTGATGTCACTGATTAATTGGTGGTGTTGCTGATTAATTAATGATGTTGCTGATTAATTAATGATGTCACTGATTAATTGATAATAATCAGCATCTCATTTTCACTTTTCATAGCTGTGCTTTTGTGATCTTGCCAGTGGTAGGTTGGCTGTTTTGTCTTCTCTGGTTTAGTCTTGCTTCTGTAGACGTGTTCCAAATCTCAGTAACAGAAAAGTTTAAGATGCTTTATTATGCTACCCTGTTTCGTAAGAGCCTAAAAGCTAAATCAGGACACTTCTGCCCTTCCTCTGCAGTGCCATCGGGGATGAGTTTCTCAAGGGTTTCACGGTTTTGAGTGAGGATACACGTAGACTGTGTGCTAGCCTTGAACGAGACCATGACAGAGGTAAAACATCTTAAAAGAGACCTTATTTTACTTAGCTTATATCAAAGTGTGTGTTCAGTGTTGAACATCGTAGATGGGACTGCGTTGCCTCTTATGAGCTGGTCTTACTGCATCAAATGCTGCTGGGTTGATCATTGTTGGCTGTCATGACCATACACTCTGATATGATATCAAACTGTGTTTTCAGCTGAAATCGCAAATGCGAACTTGACGATGTCAGCTGAATGCTGCATTTGCAGCCACACAGCTTTGTCTCTCGACCCTCTCATTTCTGTTCCTGCTCTCTTTACGCCCGCCCTGCCTCTGTTCCATTTGTATTTCCCCCTCTATCTATACTGTTTCATTCTTTTTATCTGCTTTTCTGACATTTATTTTAGATATGAAAAAATGGAAGTCAGATCTTCGTAAAAGCAATGAGGGATTGCTTAAGCTAAGCAAGGCAGCAAGTAAGAAGAAAGGTAACTGAATGACATGACATCTTTTTGCTCTATGTTGAAGTTCTAAAAATACCAACCTCGAGACCAGTCCAAAACCAGAATTTTATGACAAAATGGTCTGTGCTTTCAGATTTCAGTAACTGATGCCAAGCTCCTGTGTGGTGTGGTAGATGTGTCTGTGGAATGATATTTACTGGTTTGTCAATTGTATACTGTTGTGCATGCCTACAATTTGGTGAACCTGAAATGTTAGCATTGATGAAATCGAAGCCTGTGAGAATTGGTGAAGATTATAACATTGCCAGAAATGGTATGGCCTTCATCACACAGATCAATAAGAGCAATGTGCACAGTGGAATCATTGGAGACTTTCTGATTGCTCTGAACGTTCTCGATTTTTCTCTGGCTTCAGCTCACTCCCGTGACAAGGAAGAAATGGAGGACAGACTTGAGGAGGCAATGCAAGTAGGTTCGGTGCCTCTCTTAAAATACTTCCTGTTAATGAGGAGCAGTGCTAATGGCTGAAATTTCTCTGCTATTTCAAGACAGAAAAGTTTTCCCATGGCATCATCATTGAGCAATTTCAAAACAGAGGCTCTGGGCTGGAAATATTCATGGTTAATTTCAAAGAGTGGTCACAAACTCTTGTTATTCTTGGGCCATTCTGTTCTTGGGCAGTAGCACAGTTAGTGTGTCCCCAGTTTGTTTCTCCCATTTTATTTTTCTGCAAAGCACAATGTGATTAGTGAAGAAGTTACTTTTTTTCTTTGCTATGAAATGCTAACTGGTGTTTGCTCTGTTTTGCTGACAAGGTGTCTCTGGAGCAGTACAAGGATTATGAGAGTTGTGAACAGCAGTACCTTCGCTTGGCTATGCTGCAGGAGAGACAGCACTACTGCACCATGTTACAGGGTCTCAAACCAATTGTGGTACGTTGCGATAGAGCGTGCTTTTGTCATTTTACATATATATTACATCTTCTATCATTCTTTGGCCAGGGTGATCAGCCAGTTTGGCTAGTCCTAGTTGCTGTCTGTGTAAATCTGCATGAGCAAAACATTTCCGTCATCGTGGTTGAAGGAGACTTTGTGACAAATATGTCCAGAAGTCCTCAGGTTTGGATGAGGCTTTGTTGAGGCCATCTTTTGAGAGTCCAGTTGGCAAGTTGACATACGCACTATTCAGGCATATTCATTGGTGATATTACGTAGTATGTCAATGTTCAACGTTAGGCTAGCATCACATGTGAACAACCACATGCTGAATTTAGAGTGTTGTAGAATTTAATTCAAAGGTAAACATGCTAAGGATTTTATTTTTATTCAGGCTGCGGAAGTCGCCCTTCTTGATGAAACATACCATCTGCAGGGACTTCTCAGTGACACTGACATCTTGACGGAAAATCCAGGAACTCTCCCCGAAGCAAGCGTCCTTGTTGTGGAAGGACTTCAGTTGGATATCAACCGCTTATTTCGTGAGGTAAGCTAAGCTGACAAGTTCTTGTGCAGAAAACCGTAATGTCTGGTCTACGTTTGCCTGGACGTGTTTGTGCATGTGCTTGTTAGGGAAATCCCCTCAGAGCTATTAATGTGTGTAGTTTCTAGTGTTACTATTCTGTACAGCTGTTGATTGTAATGCAATTTCTCGTTTCCCTTGCAATTGTGCAATCAATTTTGTTGTGCAGATACAGTCGCGGAGCAACGCTGTTGAAGATGCAATGAGAGAGTCTGAGGAGAAGAAGCGAATGCGCACCAGTTTCCTATCTCTGGTTTCTGGTGATTCTGGAAATTCAGCACAGGACGCGGGTGAAGGCAGCTTAAGCCCAAACTCGGCAGGCACAGCTAGTTCTTTGTCCTTGGTGCAGGATTGTATGCGCATGGAACCAGATGGCAGCAGTCGGTCAGAGGACCCAACGCCTGACTCTGGCTATCATCCAGCTGCAGAGAGTCTCAGGGGGGCATCAGCCAACCCTATTGCCTTAGCAGGATGTGGGTCTCGCTTATCACCTCTACCACCTCCACCTCCGTCATTGCTTTCTCAGCAGGATTCAGTGAGTGATAATACAATTTGTGACATTGATGATCTACCGCCACCACCACCACCTGACACAGATTATCTTCCTCCTCCACCTCCACCAAAAGCACAAGAATCTCCATCACCTAATCTCCCAGCTGCATCAACAAGTTCATCTGCAGCATGGAAGCTTCCATGTGCTACCACAGCTACAGCACCAACATCAGCGCCAGTGTCTGTCAAGCCTCAAATCAGGGAGCGTGCATCTTCATTGTCATTATCTGCAGATCCATCGCCCATCCCCGAGGAGGTACCTTCCCCTGACCTTCCATCTCCACCAACAGATTTTTCTGGAGCATGGCAGCCTCCAGGTGCTGCAGGGGCTCCAACACTTGCGTCATTGCCGGTTAATGTCAAGCCTAAAATCCTTGAGCGCTCATCTTCAATGATTGTTCGACCTACGAGTACATTCACTGAACACAAGCGATTGTTCCCACCAATGCCACCACCAAAAACAGTGCGGAGAGGAAAGCCTCCTGTTCCTCCCCCGAATACCACAGTGCGAAGTTTCTCAACAGCGCCATCTGTTCCTGCTCGTGCCCCTGAAAACATTTATGATATACCACGTAATCTGAGGCAAGCGCCACCTGTAGCAGAGAGGCCAGCATCAGCCATTTTCATTCCATCATTACAGCAAGCACTAGCTGCTCGTTCTGCATGTGAGTCACCCGAACCGTACAGCTCTACCCATGATACGAGATGGCATGGTGCTGCTCAACCAGCCAATGAACCGCTTTATGCCACAGTTGGTGCACCGCTACCTGTGCCTACGAAACCTCACTCGGCTAGTGACTTGAGGTCTTCGTATCACCTGAGAACATCACAGACAGATCTCTATCATCCATCATTCTCAAGTGTTCATGCAGTGGCAACCCTTCCTCGATCAAGAAGTGTCATTGGAACTTCATCACTTGAACACTATGGCCGAGAAACACCACTCGGCCGACCGCGGGCAAACACAACTCACCACAATCCTGTCAGCTGGCAGGGGGCAACACAAAGTGTTGATGTTTGACGGGAAGTTGAAAGCAGATTTTATGACTCCACGACACTCATATCTTCTTTTGGTTTTTTTCTTTGCGTGTTTTAATATTCATGTGAAAGATGTCCTCTGGTCTGCTGTATACAGCTCTTGCTTAGGCTGAGTCTATCATTGTGACATTTTCAACCAGATTTAGACAATAAGCTCGACACTGCACAGAATCCAGATATTGGTACTTGTAGGACAATGTTGTAACAGTCTCATTTCATTGGATGAGCTACTCCAAAAACCCTATAATGTATTTATCTCTTTGGATCTGAGACTGGAAAGTACTGACTGTTCTAATTTTGTTCTCTCTCTCAGTTCTCTTATCTTTATCTTTTGAGTTAGTTCTGGTGCTCTTTATTCAACTGACCTACTGAAGTTCCAAAATTCATTACAATTAAAGAAAAAGCAGATGAATGTATTTGTTTAGAACCTCCTCCTTGGTGTGCAATGATTGTGTCATAAATTTGGTGCTTCAAGACAAAGGACCAGTTTGTTGGCTGGGGGCCAAGGTTAGAGGTTAATCTTCCATGTTCAAGTTAGAAAGAATGCAGCTGAATATTTCAAGCACTGAATAAAG